>JAZGTJ010001272.1:0-60852 GCA_036877575.1 Botia almorhae | reverse complement strand
ATGCTCTGCAAAACAATCTGAGAGGAGATTTACAGTATGCAAAAGTCTCTGCTCTCCGTTTCTTTTCATTGTTTAGGAACTTGTTTGTAGTTTTCTTTTCTTATGGGACCGACCATTTACATTTTACATTCCAGACTGACAGTAAAGAATAAGAGAAGGTCAATGCCTCCCTCTCCGAACACACGTCTGTCAGGAGAGAGCCATGAGCAGATGCAGATATTCACATTGGCCAGACTCCTCCCATTAAACAGGTCAGTCTTGTTCTGCGGCAGAGGGAGAAAGTGAATTAGAGCTGCAGGAGAAGTGCTATCTGCCAGGGCTGATATTGATGGAGTCCCTCAGTAAAAGCCACTGGCGAGCGTCCAGCTCTCGCCATTCTCCTCGCGCTCAGTAACAGATGATTGACTGGACACGGTCCAGCCTTGGCGCTTGACACAAAGCCCGGCCGATCCGCGGCCCGGGCCACGGCACTTCTCACTCCAATTAGGTCTTTAATCGAATGATGACTATAGATTGTTCACAAGGATGTCAGAAATATTGTACGCTATTAGGAAATAAAAGCCGTTTTTGTCGGCCAGTGCAGCCGGAGGGAATATACATTTCTGTGGGAAACATCACACTTGAAACAAATTCCAGAATGTCTCATTTTTCCAGCACTTCTCTTTTAGTACTATTAATAAAAATATCAAATGTATTCCTATTGCACTTTAAAACAGTGTTTACAAAGTGCTTAAAGGAAAACAGATAAATGTACATGAATATTCACATATAAACATACAGAAAGTGATCAAATCGACAGAGTATAAATAAAGATAAGAGATTAAAGAGAAATCAAAAGAATTATTAAAATGAAAAACGCAAAACCAAGTCAGGAGGGGAGATAATTAAATTGTTTGAGGAAAAGCCCTAGTAAACGGATGGCTGTTTAAAAGTGCTAATTGAGTCAAACCACTTATTTGGAACCAGCAAACAAAAACAAAGACAAGCACACACTATAAGATTAAAAATGCTCTGTCTTTTAGTCTTTTTTCTGTGCAAATCAGTGTAAAAATGACCTCAAGTCCTTCATCAATGTTGTTTTTTGACAGGCCAAGAATTAATCTGTGTTGCTATATGAGTGTGAGAACTGAATTAGGGAAGCACTGCTTGAGTCACAGAGGACGATTTTCTGTAATTGACGTACCAAGACTGCAATTATTTGTTTTAAACAGAACGTAATAAACATTGAGCCTTTTAATGTGAATAAGGAAAACAACTTTCTGTACTGTAGGGTGCACCTAGCTTAACCTCCCACTTGCCATGTTTTAGATTCATCCAGTAAGCTGCTGTCTGATCTAGCTGGAGTGTATTTAGTGATCCCACTGCCGAGATTTATAGTGGCAACACCATAAATACAGTTAAAAATGAATAGGAGCGTCTTGAAATCAATTCTGTAAGTACAGTCAATAAAGTAAATCAAATAAGTACTGGGGGAAATGACCCTAATAAGCCCTTGTGCCATATAAGCCCACTTGTTATTCCATTTTAAAATAAAAAATAAGACAGCAAATGCTCGTTTGTTACTGTCATTTTACTTTTTATTACTGTCTGAGTGGTCACACAGATACAAGCAGTTGAGCAACAAAAATGAATCAAAATGTTCAGTAACCATACTAAATAAAAACATTTATTTCCTTAAAAAGATTTAATCATCTGTCTGTAATTATAATCTATAAATGTAATTTTATGACACATGGGTTTATAAAGAACACAGCCTTTTAAAAGTTTGCTCAAAGCTTAGAAGCAGATAAATAATTTTATTTACTTAAACACCAATAACAAACTTGCAGTGAGTTCCCTAAAGCTTGCTGAGAGAGAGAAAGAGAGAGAGAGAGAGAGAGACAGAGAAAGAGAGATCAAAGACTTTTTTGTAGGCCAAGATACAAGAACAGGTTAGAGGGATCATGGTAAGATTAAAGAACCTGCCAGATAAAAGTTCAAACCAGTCAGTTATGGTTGGTTATTCTTAAATGGATGCGGAAAAATGTCAAATACTGTTATAAATTATGTTTATCCAGATCCAGTTTGATCAGCAGTTTGATTAGTCAAAGATTAAAGAGTTTATTTATTACAATATAGAGAAGCACAGTGGTCTAATTTGCAGCACTGGCTTAAACAATACATACGTTCCTTGTTAACCCACTCTAGACCTATCGTAGATTTGGGTGTTTAATTGGGTCACTTCCCCCAGACAGAAGTTTTTAGGACTGTTGCCTTTTACATGTTAGCACATTTCATCATCCGTCTACTCATTACTGTCTGTGGCATCCCTCTCTTTCAGCCAAAGGATAAGAATGAGTCACAGCACAAACACACAAACACCCGCCTCATCAAACACCTCGTCAATATCCTGAGTAATCTAAAAAGAATCAAAGGAAAGCTTGTCCTTGAGCTACAATGTGTTTGAAATATCTGATGAGTCTGAACAGTTTTCAAACACGATTTTTAGTATTCAAATCTCATTTGTACCCTTTTCTATCAGGGTATTTGTAGGTGTATTGTGTCAGCTTGAAGACATCCCATTACCATAGCAACAGGTGTTTAACCAATGTGGGGTCTTGCTGCCACAACATTCTGCCTATATTCACTCTTCGGATGTGCTTGAAAGCTAAAACTACAAAAGCGGCTTTGACATGCGGTGATGTGGAAAAACTGACTGACTTTTGTTGCTTTTGTTCAAAACGCTGTTGTGTAGTGACAATAATGAGTCACACCACATATTTTGGCAAAAACACGTTGTTTTTTCACATTACTGTCTTTTTTTCATAAGGCAAAAGAAAATTATATTCTGGCTGTTGTGTTGCCTATTAGGATCTGGCCATAATGGGACATGTACAATGCCTCGGTTATAAAAAAAGCTTTTTAATCGACACTACACGTATGTACACAGATATGGACAAAGTCATTGTAGACACCATATAAAATTACATCAACGACCTAAGCAATAGCACTTTACTTGTATACTTGTGTTGTATTTGCCAATGAGCTAGTCATCAGCAAATGTTCCCACAGAACGAGGGTTTCCATCTAGCAGTGACAGAATTTGTACCTCATATTACTTCCAAAAACATTTAAGAGTAAAACTTGCCAATTAACTTAATATGACGCACCTCAGCTGCATTTGTAATCCACTGTTATTCCTTTCAACGACTTTCTGCTATTTATAAACATTGTGTTTATATATTTAACATATTTACACACAAATCCACAACATATTTGATTCAGATGTTACAAGACACATTGACAGAGGTCTGAGAAGACGTCACATTTCACACTTTCTCCGATTCTTTCTCAGATTCTGAGCTAATTGAAATGACACATCTTAGCAACAGATTTAATTCATACTTGTAAATACCGACCTCTGTACTTAACCAATTAACATTTCTATTATGTTGTGTTCTAAAAATGTAGAAACACTGAACGACATTAATGAAAAGTTATTCTTCTGTGACAATACGTTTATTGTTGAACAATTTTCCTTTTACATTAGGATAATTGTGTTTTTCTAAAGAGCTATGCTGTGTAGCTTTAAATAATCATAGAAAAACATTAACAACATGATGGAAATGCTAACTTTATTCTGCTTTTTTCTTCAGATATCATAAAACGCAAAAGGATCTGTGTAAGCTTGTATTGTCTCATTAAAAAGTCCTCATGAGCGGTGAGCCTTTTCAAAGAGCCCCAAACTTTAATAGAAGCCAATGTCATGCAAAAGTGGACCAAACGAACAGCTTGAGGAGAAACAGATTGCAGCGAGTAACTTGGAACTCATTTGGCTTCAACTCAAACTGAGCTTAAAAACGGTAAAAATTACTGGCCCTAAAATATGCCACCGCAAGTTTCAACCGCACAACAATATGTGCTTTGAAACCAAACAGAAGCCCAAAAAGACCATTTTAAGCCACATATGCACTGCTTTTACGCTCTGAAAATAATTTAAAAATTACCTTATCTAATAAATGTTTGAGAAGAACTTGCTAAACTTCATTTGAAGACTTTTTTACTCATAGGACACTAAGAAAAACACGCATAATGTGTGTTTTATTATTACAATACATATGATTTCATTTTTGCCTTCATATTTTTACATGTGCAAAAAGAACACGCTTAGGTGGCTATTACACATCTGCGTCTCAAATGTAGGGGGACTCTTATTATCGCCCGCACAGAGCTGGGACATAATTCATTTTATAAGACTCAATTTACAGAGCAATCAGAGATTAATGTCCATTCCAGTCTATAAATCAGCGTTTTTATCAGGCCTGAGACCCTCTCAGCATGCTAATGGCCTGTGTGAGAGCAGCTGGATTTGAGAGCACAGGGGCTACTGCACTGGACAAAAACATGCCTGTGGCAATTGTAACTGCTATAGACCACCAAAAAGCAATGACTTGGGGAAAAAGTATATGGTGTAAATACAGTTGTGGGAGGCAAGGACATTTTAAAGTGGCAAATGCCATTTGCAGTGACAGACGGAAATCAATCAGACCTGCAGCAAGGAGAAATGTATAAACACATAAAACAGGTGCTTCAAAACCTCAAAAATGTTCTCATAGCTGTGATAGTCTTCACCTTCTACTAATCAGATTTTATATTCTATATTTAGGCATACTTCACTTAGACTGTAAAAATCTGTCAGCAGTTCCAACCAGTATGACGTAGACATTCTAGAAGTGTTCCTGACTTTTGAATATAAATGACTGACAAGCTCCAAATGCTAAAAAACACAAAGTACTTTAAAAGTACAACACAGTAGCCTAATTTGACAATTGAAACACCAAAACATACAATAAAACATATCAAAAATTAAACTCATTATTTTGTCCTTCCCTGAAGCTCACATTCACATCTAGCCCTGTTCAGTTACTGCACATGTGAGAACAGAGGAAAAAATAACAGCATACAGGTTTGGAATGACATGAGGGTTAATAAATAATGCCAGCATTTTAATTTTGTTGGTAAACTATTAATTTAATGCACCCAGCGATGCCCAACTACAAAAGGCCTCCAGCAGTCAGACAAACATACATCACATCTTTTCATCCACGGTATCTGAAAAGTAGGCCAACATCCTCCGGCTCAGGTAGAATCCATCTCAGATTTATCCACTTACAGCCAATTACTGTACTACTTACACTGGCCAACTTCATTCATTTAAATGTCATGATTACATTTGTCTACTGAGGTAAAGTGTGGAGTGAGACTACTAAAATGAGCGAGAGTGAGAAACAGATAAGAACAGAAGAAAGAAAGATAGGGCACAGTACCATTATGTGGAAGATTGCCCTGGAGACCAGTAAGATCTACTAATCCAACTGAAGTGATCAGATTCTACTCAAGTAATGAAGCAGTCAGCCATTTTAATGCCTTGGAAATTACAGAAGAGAAAATGGCTATTTAAATGCAGTACTTGACCGTGCTGAAAAATTACTTTCTCTCTCCATTACCCAGACTGGCTCTCACATTAAGCAAAAGGTACAGGCTCCGTGTTAATATCTATCATCCTAGCCACAGTCGTGCTGAACCTCAGCTACAGTCATTTTAGTCAGAAAGTCCAAAAAACCATATTCAAACCACATCCATATATGATCTGAAATCAGCATGTGTATGAATGTGTGACTGGCACAGTGATGCCTCTCACACGTACGATGTATAATGTGCTAAAGTTCAGAACCATGCCAAGTGTCATGATAAATGTGAACATGGGCAAAAAATTCAGTTCCTGCCCTTTTTTTCCATAACCATGACAGTTACAGTATCCCTTACTGTACATCATCTGACAGTGTGCTGATGCCCAACTCATTCCCATTTCAACTGCTGTAGATATTCCTAATACAGACCACACTGCCAGAATAAAATATCCAATCTTCATTGCTTCAAAACAACAATGCAGAAGGTCAGCGCTCAAGATCATATTTAAAATACAAATCGGATTTGTCTGCAGTGTGAACAAAGCCACAGTCTCTTTTTCCAGAAGTGTCTGAAGAATATCTGTTATCAAAATATTAATCTGTGAGGTCCAATCCAGGAGATTACAGGCAGGCTTATATTGGAGTGTCTTAATCTGGTTGACCTCTTTATGGTCTATAGATAGAAATACAGTGATTTCCAGATTTCCGGGCGGAATAGAGCGAGTTCGCGCAGCACGCCACAATGCACACAAAGATCTATTGTAGATTCATTTAAGAAAAAGACATCTGTGTTATGAACCTATTATACTGTGCAACATTAACCTCATGCTGTTAAATGAAAGATCTTTTACACTCATAAACACTGCAGAAACACTTGCTGGGCATTTAAAGTACCACAGGGTATATATGAAATGCTTCATGGTGGGGGCAGGCAGCGTTCTAGTTACAACAAAAAAGATACTAAAAGCTCCGTATTAGGCTATTTTCCAGCATCTCCTGTCTGCACAACCATGTGACCCGGCAATGAGATCGGACGAGCAATTGGCAGATGACAGCATGACCTGCAGGGAGACCTAATGAATGTTTCAGATTCATCAACCTCGTTAATGTCTCAAATTCAGATTCGCCAAGCATCCATCTTCACGTCTTCGTTCGCAGCCTCAAAACCACATTGGGACTATTTAATGACTGAGGTAATCTAAAAACTCAATTTAAACTTAATGCCAGCAGTCTAATTGTTAAGCCTGAAGGGCTCATTAGGAGTCTACAGCTATACCTCTATTAAAAAAACAAACAGCTCTTTGAATCAGTTCAGTGGTGCGAAGTCTATCAACGGCCACAGAATGCACATACGAAACATGTGCTGTGGATGGTAAGTGGCTTGACAGATCAGTAAAGGTCTTGCTTGCCATACGGAGGTTTCGGTTCTTGGACAGTTCTGCAGTTGGAGGGCTTTATAGCAGTCAGACAAAAAGGAAGACACGATCTTATCAGCCTCTGGCATGTGTCTTTTCAGCCCTTCTGTTTTACAATAATTTACTGTTTTAGTGACGGCACGACGCCAGGAGATCCAGACCCGGTCCTACCACCAGCTGGCCCTACGACCTGCAGTTTCACGTTGTGGAAATGGGATTTCGATTAAAAACTCTATTCTAACAAGGTCTTTCCCCCATGAAATGGTGAAACTCATTAAAAGCATTGAAATGCGGTATGTGAAGTGAAGTGTGAAAGTTGTCTCTTGTTCTTTATGTAGTGACTTATAAAAAGTAAATAAATAACTTGATAATACGGAAAAAAAACACGATGCACAATTAGTGGCTGATGAAGCGAACCTTGCTACACTGCTCTCAAGCTCTCAGGGTAGAGTCAAGGCCAACACAAACAAACACACAAAAACACACACACACCCTTATTTATTTATTGTTGTAGAATACACGCTATCTGCCTTAAAATGACTGGTGCTCGTGTATGTGTGCGTATGCAAAAGTGTACCGGTCGATTTTTGCAAACCCATCCACTTTATATTCACTAGTTTGCTGGTTGATGGAATTCGCTTGCTCGCTTAAGAATCCATAAAGCCTCTCTAACATGCCAGAGCTTTGGCTGAACAGTCTGTCCACAAGCATGCCAAATAAATACAAAAACAAGCAAAACTTTAAAGTACACGCGCACATACATGAGCGACCCCTGCCCAATGGCTTTGAAGCAAGGAAATTACTCTGGAGATGAGGTCCAGTAAATGGACAGGGTCATTATTGTCAGGAGCACAGCAGTTCTCTCAGGCTAGTGATGGCTAAACAACCACAACCAGTTGGTGACGTCCCAGGAGCTTCATATTGCAGAGCTGAATGGGCAGTAAAAATGTTTGGGTTACCTCAGAGGCTGCTGGGAGCCTATTTATGATTTAGTTTGACATGGAAGTGGTAAGACAGACAGTATGTGTGTACCCTTAATCTTGTCCTGAGTTGTGAAAGGAATAGAAAAATGAGGAAAGTACAGATAGAAAAAACGGGAGAGAGAAAGGAGGTTTATAATACCTTGAGAGAGCTTTCTGTTTTAGCATTTTAGTTCATTTCAATGGTAGTAACTACTGTGGAAAAAAAACATTTTAATGAGGAAAAACTCATTACTAAGCACACCTTTAAATATCTCCCTTTGTTAATGCCTGGCTTAAAGGGATAATTTCAAAAGTAAAAGTTCTGACAATTTTGCTCTGCAGAACATAAAAAGATATTTTGAAGAATGTCTGAGCAACTGAGGGTGAGTAAATGAGGACGGAAATATAATTTTTGGATGAATTATTCCTTTAAATCTAATCATGTTAAAGCAGTTATTCAGACAAAAACATTGGAAGGAACTAAACATATGAAGAAAAGCTGCCATATGACTGCAGTCAGCAGGTAGAAGGAAAACCAGGGCCTAAAATTATTTTGCAGAGAACTCGAGAACAGCAACTGGGCAGCCAAACAAGACCTCCGCCAATGTCCGTGGAGCTTTGTGAGGGATTAAATAAGAGCGCATTATACAAAATAGAGGCTCAGTTCTGTTCAGGGATCAGGTCTGCAGGCCATGCAGATGTGTGCTGTTATGCCCTAATAGGATTGACAAAGCAGCACAGGAAATGCTGTCCCTCAACACCTCTGGCCAGGTCTTTATGATGGGTCAGAAAATGACAGCTATAATGGGGTTATGCCTCTCAAGCTGTCATGCAGCACTGTTTTTGTAAACAATTATACATTGTGTGTCTTCAGGGAGGAAAATACTGAAATTCTTTCTCTGCATGTTGGCTGTTGGTTGTTGGCCATCACCTTGATTTAGCTTTTGTAACAAATTCCAAGACCCGTTTTTAACCTTGGTTTGGCCATTGGAGAAGCATTAGGAACTCTCTGCTCCTGTGGTTGCAGGTGAGGGGTGAACTAGAGTCAATTAGATGTTGGAGTTTGCCTTGTTTTGGTTACACAAACAAACAAAAATCAGTTTTTTGACTTGTGATCAGGATTAAGTTTCATGTGGGTTCGAGTATGGTTCAAAACTGTTTTAAAAAATCACTTCAGACTACCTTGTGTAACTAAAATGCTCTTGATGATGTATAATCTGAGAAACCCAGCAGGCAATGCTTCATGTCTCCATGTTCTTGTGCACGCGAAGTTTTGGTAGCAAAAACAAAGAGACATAAAATTCATAAAACAATAAGCTTTGATCTCCTCCTGAGCTGTTGCCTAGCTACAGCAGTAAACAGTTGCTACTTGTACTCAAGGTGGCTCGCACATTGACGACACAAACAGAATCAAGTAACATGGTGTGTAAAGAAAGAGACAAACGGAGACAGGAGAAAGTGGAGTGTACTAAAATCTGGATTCAGTGCAAGCAATTAAAACACGTGTGAACAGCCTCGGTTACTGTAATCGTCCCAACCAATGACACAACACTGCAATAGTTCCCCAGAATAATATTAACTGGAAACACACACACACACTCATCACGGTGTAGCTACAAAAATTCATGTAAATCACGAGCACTTCAAGAGTTCATTATCAAGCTAGTTCCAAAACAAATCCATTAGCCCCACAAAATCAAGCTGTCAGACTTTATGTATATTTCTAGTGAGATTGTAATATGAGTGAGACTGATTTGAAATGCAACAGTTTGACTTTAATGAAAAATATTTGAGCAGTGAGAGAATGCCTTGAATATTAAGGCATTTTCAGTGAGATTAATGCATAATGAACAGAGAACTGACTGATGGTGATTTATGCTTCTTTTCTTTTTTTACGACGGACTATAATTTTCACACAGTTAAAACATGAGGCAACAGACGATGAATGACAACCTGCCAGATTAGGCTTTCCTGTAAGCACCTTAACCCATTTCCACCCCCACAAAAACTTCTTTGATTCAGTAGTCATTCTGAATTATTTAAACAAATAAACCAATCTGGATCAAATGACAAGGGTAGTATCCAAAGCCATTTCAGAGTTTACTTTGTTGCCAGTTTTGCTCTTATTGGTTACTTTGCCGTATGTCCACAATGCATTTCACTATCCTGACATATTTAAATAAGCGTGGAGCATTTAATGATCTAAACAAAAGCAGTTAAGAAGGAAACTAATAAGAAGCAATGCCTGTCATATGGTTCTTGATTCCACACTAATGGACTCTAATTAAGGCTCAAGTAATTCAGTCAGTTATCATTTTTCAACAATAACTGCCCACAATTAAGCATGTTGCCTTCTTGTCTTTAACTGCTTTGTATCATTTACATACTCATTAAACTCTTTATATTATACGCAAAATGCTTACATATACATTTTAACAGGTCTGCCTCAGATTCTAAGGAAAAGCAGAATGTTGCAGTGTTACATTGCAGACATATAAAATGGTTTTTTTAATAGTAAACAGTGTAACACAAGAAATGGTGCCAAACGCTGTCAACACAGACATGACATATTTGCTAATATTTCAGTCTAAAGGCCCAGAATGACACTTTACCCATGTTGCTGTAGCTCAGCTAGTGGAGCATGGTGCTAGAAATGCAAGAGTCGTGGGTTTGATTCCCAGGGAATATGTGAACTGAAGATACGCAAATGCACTGTAAATCACTTTGGATAAGTATTGTATCTGCCAAGTTCATAAATGTAGCTTTAAATTAATAACTGTGACCCGTGCTGGCAAAATGAGTCAGAGTGCAAATGGACTAATTATGAGCTATAGGCAAAAAAGTGAAAAATGTAAATTTTGTTCTAATTTCAGGTTCACAAAAATTTGTTTATTAAGCCAATGTGTAGAAAACAGCAGTTAAACATCTACAATCATCTTTATTTGTATGTTTTCTAAGAGGTGCACCTTTCTAAATCTGTCCTTTGTTTTAATAATCCATAAAAATTGCCATTATTTCCTGCTCTCTTCTCGACAACTGGTGCTTGTAGCTTTTTTATTTTTTTTATATAATTTCAACAAACAATATACCATTTAGTTTTTTTAATGAAGAATGTAAAAATAGGAACTCATTTTTGAAAATTTGCTCATTGTTACTCTAGCACAGGTCACAAATGTCTGCTGCTATAGTTTTCTGGTGTCATCGTTTTTTAAACCATATTTTAAAGAAATGCAAAGATAGCTAATCAATGTAAAACACTGTGCAGTGCGAGGCCTGAGCAAGTAGAGGGGGAAAGTCCATAAAAACTACCAAAAAACTGCACAGATCAGTAATGCAATACACTGTGAACTGTCACCCAATTCCTTTTATCATTAGTAAAATATTACAAAGCCATTTTTAGCTACTATATATATATCTTAAATAGGGTTTCAATGATTCCTTTACGACCAAGAGCAAGAAAAAGAGGAAATCGCTGTTCTTTTAAGGAGTTATTTTCAACCTGCAGCCAGCACGAATAATTGATTGTGTGCTTTTATTAACTTAGACAATATTCCATTACCTCTAAGGCAGAGCTCCTTGTCTGTTCCCTGGGATAAGTTGATTTAAAAGGATCTTTATGAAGCCTCCAGAGAAGGCAGTACTAATTGTGCAAATGATAAAACAGTATGGCATTATCTTGCAGGTGGTGGAGTGTTTAGGATTCACCAAGATGTTAAAAACCCATCACATAAAAGACAAGGTTCAGGGTTCAAAGGTGAAGGGTTAAGGGCAGTAATCTAGATATAACAGACCGTTAGCTGCAAATTACATCCCCTTGCTACCATTTTACTATTGATCTCTTGAGTATTGCACTCGCGTGACTTGTTGTAGTTAGTCACTTTGGGGGGGAAAGCAACTGCAACATGACCTGAAAAAAATGTTCTTTGGATTTTTACAGTTAGCCTGTTTGTGTGTTTATTATCTTTTCTAATACCAAATGGTTATATCAAATAAATGACTCAGACCTTATTACTGAAGTTAGACTGTGTTGATAATCTCAATTGGTCTATTGGTCTAAAATATGTGTGAACACAGTGCCCCGTTGCCATGGCAAATGCCTCCCAAACAAACTACAGTCTATAACCAGGCAGCGCATCATGAAATTCTCTATTGTTTGAGCAACACGCTGCATTTGATTTGGTCCTTTGTATGAAGAGTTCTCAGTCTTGCTCCTTAGAAACAGCGAAAATGAGAAAACCAATCAGTGCATCAGCTCAGAATTTAAGCTCACTGGCCATTTCATTTAGTTCAAAGGTTCATTTAGTTCAAAGGATTCAATAAGAGAGAGAAATCAAATGAACTGCAGCATTAAAAAATGAAAACCCAGCTTTATAGTCTGGCATTCAAGGCTATAAGTAAGCCTGACTTAATTCAAAAACCTGTTCCCAGCTCTAATGAGTGCTTAACAAATTAAGCCAAATGGATTTCTTGATTTGCAAGCCAACACAACAGAATCAAATCAAATTCTGAAAGGAATTAATGTACAGGGAGGCCGGGGGTTTGTTGTCACATGGGGAAGAAGTTGTCACAAGGGCTACATTTCGGCAACTGCTTCGAGTCAGAAGTTCAATTAGACAAATGCGTGTTTTCTCTAGCAGCGGTTTTACTGTATATTTTGGTTTCAAATCTAATTAAAAATGCAAACACTTTGTTAACACTTTGCAAACACTTTGTAAACACTTTGTTTAAAAGTACAACATTTCCAATATTGTTATATATTTTTCTGACAGCATTTGAATAAACAAGTCAACACAATAAAACCACTAGCACAGGGCAATTTTTGCTGTGTTATGAATCAGTTCATTGTGTCCCTGCTTAGATTTCTGAAAAGCATAAAATTGTTTATTTAATGACTGATTCCATTAGAACGATATTCGGTCCAGGTGTGTTTAGTGTTAGCCAAATGATAAAAATGTCCAATTGCTTTCAGGTTTGTGTCTGTACTAAATAATGTAAAATAATGTAATGTGATGTAAAATGCATACCCCAAAGCCGCTTTGAACAATAACATTTGCCAAATGCATAAATGTAAAACATTCCTGTGGATTTTACTGTAGTATTTACAAATAACACAACAGGGTCAACACGGCCAAATAAGTGGGTCAGTCAGTGAAAGTTTACAAAAGTACTGGTCCAGAGGCAGACAGGTCAGTCATCGCGGGCAAACGACTGGTCACGAACGTCCCTAGACGCATTGGGGACACAGCGTGGTATATTTTTTCCAGTAGTGTCTGTGCTACTGCTAGGCATTATGGATATTGCACAAACTCTAGGCGATATCTCTTAATCCTCTAATCTGCAGAGCGCAGGGAATGGCTGGCTACATCTGTAAGACCCTGGAATGCCAGGGCAATGCTCTTAACATAAAAATGTCATATTCAGTTCCCTCGGCAGAGATATGTTTACACAAGTCGCCCACACTCCTGCATTGTAATTTGATGTAAGCTGTCCTGTTGATAGGGCGGCGCTATAAGACGCTGTTGTAAGATTTTCTCAAGACAGCTAGGAGAGGCAGGCTGTGCAAAGTTGCAGACACCAGGAAATGAAGTGCCCGGCTTCATCAGTTGTTGAATACATGAACTGATGCGTCTAACGCTACATGTTAATGAACAGTTGCTATTAGTCAAGACACAAATGTGCAAACGCACAATGAACACTACGTGTGAATCATCTGTCCACCTGCCTTGCTGGCTTGTTTTGCAACACAATCAGATATAGCTGGTCTCATTTCCAAACCTTCATTTCCTTTACTTGGAAAGCCTTCTCAAAGAAATATAATTAAGGTGACATCTCTAAGACAGGAAAATAGAGACACCTTTCCTGCACATAATTTTAATGGAAGTTTAGCATTTGCATAAAATGACAAGACGGACGCAAATCTGAATTCCGCTTCAATATACGGTGGATAAGCACCTTCCATTCTGCTAATCTTCTGCCTGAACACAAACCTGTTCACCTCACCAGTTCACCATCAGCATTGCTGAAGTTACTTTAAAGAGACACATCACCCAAAAATAAAAATTCAGTCATCATTTGTTCATCCATAATATTCCAAATTCATTTGACTTTTTGCTTCCATAGAACAGAAGAGATGAAACGAAGAGCAGCATTAACATTCTTCAAAATTTCTCGTGTTAAAAACAGAAACATCATACAGGTTTGAGTAGATTATGACAGAATTTCTACTTTTGGCGGATCTATCTTTAAACTACAGCATAAAGAGAGAGATCGTCATAGACATAGACAAGCAACGGCAATGGTACATTTACATTGCGGACAATGGGATGTTTTTAAGGTGCAGAGGATAACAGTGAGTTAGCCTCCCTTCCCATTAAGAAACAGCACCTTCCCTGGAGAGGCTCGCACATGATGGATGTGTCAAAGGTGGTGATAAATGAGCAAGTCGCTCAGACACTGCAAAGCCATTACTAAACCTTTTACCGAGGCAGCTGACCACCAGAGCTGTAGACAAAACATCAAGCAGCCTACAGCTGAGTATCTCTACTAATGCCATAAAGAACTAAATCTACAAAGTGCACCTTACATGAGATTGAACAGATACCATCTAACACTTCTCACTCAGCCAGCACAGCTGATCTGGACATTATGACCATACCCAATACATGCAAAACATGGTCTCGTTATTTATTAACATTATTAACATAATGCATAAAATCTGTTTGATCTTTGAACTGTCATGAAGATAGAAACGACAAGAAACATCAAAATACACTTGGTTACAGGTTGATTTGTGTCTCCTTTAGCAACTTCTGCAGAAAATGTGCAAATATACACAGCAACGAAGTGTATAAAATAATAAAAGTATGCATTATTGTTATTTAAGTAAGGCCTATATAATGTGTTATTGTCCCGTTTACTGCAGCGTCTGCGTTAATATGCAACCATCGCTCCTCTCCGCTGCGGATGAGATAACACAATCCTACTGATACAGTGATGGTGTGAAGGAATTTAAAAACATACTCAGAAGAAATGACGTATATGGAGATATATTTACCTGTTAAGAGGGACGGGGTTTTTTATAGGCACATCTTCTTTTTCTCTGTCTTGTTGAGAAGTTTTAGTCCTCCGTCACATCGGTTCCCACGCTGTTTCTCCGTTTCAGATCAGACACTTCATTCCGTCTTTTATAACGGTGTACGTAAACCCGCACCGACGATCGTCGAAAAGCTAGAAACTACAACAGACAGACCTTTCCAAGCGTGGATGTCCACGATGTCTCGCAACGGACGTGAGTGGTTTGGTAGTGGAGCAAGCACATGTGTTGTGTTGTCATTCGTGGACCTTTAATCAACAGCGGGGGGTTAAAGCGATCGCCTGAATCACAAGCTCACAGTGTCAGAGCTCAGGGAAAGCAACAAAGCGAGAGATGTTTTTGATCTTAAGACAATCAACATTTGATGTGCGTTTATCCGTTTTAAGTATTTGCACATATTATTTAAAATAAAGGTGCTTAAAAGGGGTTCTTAGCAGCGACAATATAGAACAATACAGATAAAATATTTATATCATAAACAACCTTTCCTTTCTTACATGTTTATATTACATAGAACATTTATCCGCTACAAAGAACCTTTTGTGTAACAGAACGGTTCTGTGGATGTTAAAGGTTCTTTATGGAACCATACAGCCCGACGAATAAGCCTTTAAGATCGTTTATTTTTAAGAGTGTATTTAATGAGCACAAGATTGTGTGACATAAATAACTAAAACAATAGTGCAGCACGAAGTGTATCTGGTTCCCTGTTTTTTTCCTTTAGCATTTATCTTTAACAAACAACAATTTCACAAAAATCAGCTCAGGGTGAATGATTAAAAATCCCTTTTCTTTTGGTGATGTAACTGTCTGCACTGTGTCTACATAACTGATGAAAATCAATTGACTGAATCTCTGCTCACGAATGTCAAGCTGGATTTGGGGAGAAAGTAATCACACATTTCTATCCAGAATATCTGTCTGCAATATGTTACAAACATGTTTTTCTCAAAAACACGACTGGAAAATATATAGTCTGCTCTGCTCTGGATAATGACATATTACAGTCCTGTGAGCAGAGACAAGCCTCCAGTAAAATACAGCTAATTGAAATGAGGGCCAGAGGTCAGAAAGGCAAAACAAATACACCATTGATCTAACCCAATTATTAATTATGTCAAATAATGCCTGGTTCTGACATTTTTGGATTCACAGTATTCCAATAAACAGGACAAACAGTGTAAATAAATGTTTCCTTTACCCACATGTTAATGATACTGATCAAAACCTGAAAACTCTGGATCAAAATCTGAAAAGCTGGAAATTTTACTTTTATTATGAATTTTCTGTAGGAGCCAAATATTGTTAGGAGATAATCAAAGTGTTCACCTTCAAAAAAAAACGTGTGCATGTTCAAAAACATATCTCAATAGGATACAAAGCACCAGTGGCTAAACCGTATAGACCTCCTATTGTTCCTATACTCCAGCTGTTTTAAAGGTGGCTCTATCCAAATTTATTTTTGGGAGAAATGTCTTCACAATACGGGGGAGATGATGAGAGCTCAGGAGGAGGTTGGCTCCTGTTGTGAGGTGCTTGGAGCATTTTAAAGCAGCATGGGGTTAGGTGGCGTGGGGAGTAAGGCACAGTGAGTCACTAATCGCTGTATTTTTTGCATCCAGCAGAGATATGTGCACGTGGATCTACAACACAAAGCCACAACACTGTTTCCAAAGCAACGGTACCAACGACAAGCAGTAGGAAAACTGTTTTCCCATGTGCTATTGATTGACTGTCATTATAATACAGTAGTTCCATTCTTTATTTTTGGCTTGACAAATACAGAAAAATCCAAGAACGTGTTTGTTTTTGGAGGAAAACAGCACCAGAGTCTCATGTCTCCCTAACAGGCTTGGAATAAATTAATATTCACAATTAAAAATACCTTTCCTCTAGTCTAAACCAGACTGATCGACGAAGCACAAACATGTGGTGTGGGCCAACACAGAGGACACCTAATTGTTTTCGCAGTGGTATTGACAGCATTTTACTGCTATCTATTTAGCTTTGCCTTGTGGCCAACCGGCCACATTGAGTAGTTTCTCTCATTCCTCATCTAATTGAAATAGTGACCATGAGAGCATCAATAAACAGCAATTGTCTCTCTCTTCAATTAGGCTACATCAGAGAAGGCTCGCGGTGGATCACGCCAACATCTTTTACAAGATGTTTGCGATTATATTCTTGCCACTGCAACACTGCAGCATGATTCAGAGTGAAGGATGTTGCTGTGGTTTTGGTCGTGCAGATAAACGAGTGCTCTGACCCACAGTGACCCGCAAATTGCAATGCGAGGAAGACTGTGAACAAGCTGGATGAACTGAAAGGGTTAATAGGTTGAAGTATAAGAGCTGCCGCCAGTGGATTGATATTTCCCCTTGAGATGCAACTCGCCTGGAAAAGCTGTTTTTGATGTTGCGCTAACCTTTATCTCTTCCCCGCTCCTCAGGCGCAGCCTTTTGTGCCGCACTGAGGCCAAATCTGTTGACTGGACAGGTTTCTCTGAGCCAACATTGAAAGTGCTTATTAACATTTCTTCTCCTGTCTTTCCATGTCGGTGAGATAATGCAGAGACTGAAAGCATTAATTCTTTTGTACTGAATTTGTAACTGTGGGTTATCTAGCATTCACTCATGTCAGAAGGGTGTTAGTCACAAAATTTTGGAGGGAAAATTACACACACAGAGCAGTTAAGTGTTTCGAATAAGCAGTTTTATTGTGCTATAGCGTCAGTTTTCCCACCTTGTTTTTCATTGATCTTTAAAACGCTTCTTAATTAAAGCTGCGGTGTGTAAAATCAGGTTTAACTGTCAGCTTAAATATCTGTATGCCAGCTTTAACAAAAAGAATATAAGTTTTAGAGCAGTGAAATCAAACATTCTGTAGTATTTTTTTCTCCATAATATAAATTACAGAGGTTTTTAGTGCTGCTTCTGGAGACTTGTTGTCCTGCTTAGCTGTAACTCTATTCAAACAGCTAACCCAAACCATGATTTGCTGGTTCGGGTGTTTTACTACCATAGTTTAACTAACCTACTTACAAACAGCTTCTTTGCAACGTCTGCATCACATTGTGATTCACAGAACAATCTGTGCTGTGATGCGTCTCATTAATGTGTTAAAGTGTCACATGTTGATGCATCCACTTGTATGCTATGTCACAAAGTTGTGTCAGTTTCAAATGAGTCATTTTTACTGTAAGTTCTAAAACTTTAGTACATCAATGGCTTTTATCCTAAAAGATCAATGAAATTTTGTTTCCTCATGATATAATCTCTTTAAGGCTATTTTTATTTTCTGCTAAAATAGTTCAGACCTTCGACATTCACCTTACCCACATAATAGATTATACCAACTGATAAAGCATTTATGTTAACTATCTTTTGGTCATTTCCACCTGGTGGTGCTGTTTTGAATTGTTGCTGAGAGTTTTAGGTTAATTCACAATCAATATTCTCCTCAACTTAGCTTTGGTAAAGAATCTTCTTACACCAACTTGTGCTTGCTGCACACTGGAAAGCAACTAATTACTTCAGCAGCCATATTAACTAGACTCACTACACTCACTCACTAACTAGGCAATTGTTAATTGGTAGTTTTTGACAGATTTGAACAATTGAACCTAAAGCAGAGTAGGCAATTTTTCCCAGAACATTTTTCAGTTAAAAATCTCTTTAAAACCAGCAGTCACCAAGTAAAGTGGTCTAGATTTTAAAGTAAAATGTTCATCCAATCATTGCATTCGGCACTACTTGTCTGTCAAATGATGTGTGTTCATGCATTGGAGGAGGCGTGGCTTTAGAGAGCGCTCTGAAGAGAGAGAAATCTTATGCTTTCAAAGATAGGTTGCTAGCCACTTCGAAATTGCCTACCCTACCTTTATGTGTAATTTATGCAGCATCCAAATAGAAACACATAACAGCACATTATTAGCACACTCTTTAAAATAAAACAAAAACTTACACTGTTTGTTGTGACATCACAGTTGTTAGATATAAACTAGTAGTCTTGTAGTCATGATGCATGCAGTTTTTTGTAAGGGTCTGTTTGTTTGTGTTTGTTTACAAACTCAGTGGCAGTTCCCCCTTTGTCAGTTTTAACTATTGCCAGTTGCTTTATGCATATTTTAAATGGAAATGTCAACAGAAGATAGAGTGCAAACACTTAAAATGGCATTCCTCCTTAAACATGAACTCTTCTTACATAAGAGACTCCATTAGTAAAATTCAGTTTTCTCTCAGCCAGGAGAAGAGCTTTGAAACGAAGCTTTACAAAAGATCAAAAAGAGAAAGTCAATCAGCTTCGTATTTGCGGTAGCTGATAGTGGCACAGTTGTTATGACAACATCGTTTTAAAAGCTCCATAATGATAGATTAGAGGGAACGTGACTTGGTTTTATAGAAAGCTTCTGTGATCGACAAGCAGACACAAGCACATCAAAAGCAGTTCTTCGGAGTCATTAGCGTTTCACATTAATCTGTGTTTGTGTAACCACGTTCAGCTATCCATAAAACACCATGTGTGTTCATTATTTGTATTCATACGCAGTGTGAAATATAGCTGTTATATTAGCGGTTAGGAGGTAAGATACCATCATAAATTAAATACTGATAGATCATTATGAGGGAATCCATTGAGGCTGAACAAAGACTTACCATATTTAGACAAATCTCATCAAATTTAATTTCATATTGGCCCACATAATGCCCCATTATCATTTGTATCATTTACGTTTGTCTAAACTTGAGTATTAAAATGAGGTTTTGAAATTAAAATCTGTTTTGAATCATTTTTTGATTTACAAAACATCTAAAATGAGATTTTTAAATCTGAACTAGACACTCAAAATGCAACTGTAACAAAATTTCACATCTTATGTTTTTTGCACTATGAAACTAATCAAACGATTTCAGTGAAAAGCATGATATCTGTTTATTATGGGTGAGGTGTGTTTGACCAACACAGCTGGGTGTATTATTTCTTCCTCGCTCTGTCCTTCCTTCTCTATTTCTTTATCTCTTTCTCACACTCATCCTATCGCAGTCACATCCACGGCTCTGTCTCTCGCTTCTGGCTGGCTGTGTCTCAGACCTGTGTTTGCTCATCTTATGCTGTGTTTGCTGTAGAGCCCGTTGAGAAGGCCCCGCTTGCTGAGGTCACACCGCGCCGTGCGCGTTCACACATGCAACCACCGCACCTTAGCAGGACTAGTCAAGGAGAGGCTGTGATGTGCGGGGTAAATTGATTTCCTACACTCAGCTAACGCGTTCTGCGCAGAGAACAGATTATTCCTCGACGATCCTCTGCCGTAAAAGGTTACCTAAAGAATTTGCTTTGGGGGCTGGGGGTGGGGGTTTGCTCAGTGTTTTGCGACCACAGGAGTGCATCCTGCAACATTAACACTGTTATTTATAGTGACCTTTTTGCAAAGGTGCAGCATGTGACATTTTCAGTGCGGTATCGCAACGTTTCCTCCGAGACGGCGGTAAGAGGAGAACCTCATTAATGTTGCACGGGACATTATGGCTTAATTTTTCAGTTTAGAAAGTGATACACTCTGTGATAGTGAGTATCAGTTGAGAGCTGTAGTTGACAGTCAGTGCTGTTAATGCTGACTCTAATGTATTGATTTGGTTTCTCTGTCATCCACTTGAGTCGTGTAACAAACAGGGTGAAGCGTTTGGCTAATACACGTTTATGGCTATAGATATACTCACAGTAAAAAAGCAATATGTCATAATTTCATTTCACCAATAGGTCAATGATAAAAAAATATATGATGAAAAATGAAAATTACAAAATTCATTTAAAATGGTTTTGTGCAATGTTATATATTTCACAATTAGGATAAAGGTTTTCAAATATTAATATTTTTTTTAAAAACTACACAACTGCTTCACTAAAACTATTTTTTACATTAAAATTGTATAAATGTATTTTTACATTATCTGACCTCTGGTAAATTAATTAAGTCAGTGTTTATTTAGCTTAATGTATTCAGGTTTATAAATTTATGTTATTTGTGCTACAATACATAACGTTTTTGTTAAAAAGAAACACAAAACAGTTATTATGCAAGTACATAACAGATCAGTGTTCAAATCAGTCTCCGATTCACAATGGTAAGCTTATGATATTGATTTGAGCTACCAGGTAGAATTATGTGTGAAATGTCAGTTTGGCTTTATTTGTCTTTAACGTAAGAAAAAATTGTTAGATAACCTGCAATTTTATGTTTCAAACAGAGATGGCAACAGAGAGGCAAAGATTACGAATTGCAACTTTACTTTTAATTTTTAATACGATGTTGTCATGACAAACTCATTCAGACTGAGTGATATCTTTCTTTGACAGTGTGGAGACATTCAAATATTATACATAAATGCATAACATAGATGTGCCTCTACTGTACAGATGACTGTAAAGGAGATTCGTAAGGACTTATCAAGAATAGTGTGTGAAGATCAGTGAGGGAAAAGCACATTTCATTCCTTTTCTGAGGTTCTATATTTGAATAAAAGGTCTGGCAACACAAGATTTGTATTTGGCTGAACTGCAGCAGGGATGAGTCAGCTATCAATGAACTCCTTCTGATCGCCTCAAGAATTCTCATGATCACGGGAAGCCTGTGGGTTGCTGGCAAATCTGTGTACCTCCACGTACATTATGTTCCCTTAATGACGTCTGTATATGACAGACAGCTCATAACTTACTTTAGTTAAATATTACATTGGCAGGGTGTTGTTTGAGATTTAGTTATTGCCTAGTCATCCTTGCAGAGGAGATATTATATATTCTATACTGTATATAATATATTCTATACTGTAAACACTCGGATAGCTGTTATAAAACTGTAAGACACAACTAGAGCACACTATGTGGAACACTGTATCCCACAATGCAATGTGCTCAATCTGACCAGTGTGATGAACAACCCAAACGAAATATCAGGCGAGATATTTAACATCATTTTAATGACTCATTGTTTGATCAGATTGCCAAAAATTGCCAAAAATGATTAAAAAACGTTTATGCCAAAATAATGACTTCGTCTTTTTTTTCTTTTACTTTTTTTTAAACCAGTTTTATAAATGCTACCCAGTTGTCTATTGGTTGGTCAACCACATTATTCCACCCCAAACTCACACAACTGGTTGAGCCAGTGCTGTTATGTTGGACTGTTTGGGATGGTCAAATAACCAGATTAAACAGATGTTTTAATACAGGTCATGTTACAATACATGTTACATTATGTGCACTTATTATTTTATTTTATGCAGTTATTATATTATGAGTTGAAATTTCGGCACTTCACCTTTAAGTGTGTTAAGGTGAACATATCAAATGGAAGCTACTGTTGCAACACTGCTTAAGAACATCAGAGCGGAAACCTCCACTTTGGCAGCTCAGTGTGGATTCAGTGAAATGAGGAGATATAACAGTCCGGTTCCAATGTTAATCCCTCTGCTACAGACATGGAAAACTGGCCTACATTAGGACTGTCTGTGTGTGTGTGTGTGTGTGTGTGTGTGTGTGTGTGTGTGTGTGTGTGTGTGTCCAGAGGGTTACATAAACAACACTGACAGATGGTATGGCTAGAATATAGACTTTGAACTGAGCTGCTCAAAGGAAATAGAATTTGTGAAAGAAGAAAAAAAGAAATGTACTCAATAAACACTGATCCATTCAGTTAGAATCGTTGTAAGTAAATATCCATAAATCTATAAAATACAAAATATTCGTAATATCTATAAATACGCAATCGTTTTACGTGATTAAAACGGATCAGAAAGGATTTAGATTCCGAGTAGAACGCATGCGTGTGGAAGTCGAGGGATTGTGTATCCGGATCGGCCCCTTCACCGGCAGAGCCTCAGCCGGAGGGAATTTGCATGACCTGATACAGCTTTAACATGATAACATGCACCAGTTAGGAGACCACGAACAGGCACTGAAGATGCACAGAGGACATCCCCGTATGAGCTGTTTCTATCCTGACCTAGTTCCATGAACGCTAACTTAACCGACACACGAATGTTCCATAAGCATTTGTGATACACGAAAGTAGAGCTGGGCCGCATTTATCATAAAGGCACGTCTTGAAGCCCGACATCCAGTGTTCTGCTTTCCAATGAGCCTCGAGCCCCTGTGTTCACACCCGTTCTGTGGCGGTGCTGTGAGGTGCATTTCAACGCGAGCAACATCAACAGCTTCGTTGATTATAACAGGAGCATTCTAGTTTCATGTCGACTGCATTGTAAACAGAGTGTAAAGACAACGCGCGAGATAGTGTGAGCGTGTGAGGTGTGCAGCTCCTCAAACCATGATATACGTCACAGGACGGAGCAGAAACGTCTCTTAACTCGCTAACTGTTTTATTTTCTTGGCTGTCCTGCTGTTTTCCTAATGGTTATATTAAAAACAAAATTCTACTTGAAGATGTGCATTTATTTTGAGAGAAACCAATCCACCATCAAGACTAAAGGCTTTAAAGCTCTTTTTTCATCTCATGGTCGTTTTCAGAATCTCAGTAATATAAAATTGAATATGAAAGCAATACAGCACGGATATAGCTGTGAGCGCTCGTCGTAATCTTTGAATCAAATCTTAGAAATTTTCCAAAAACCTAATTGTCTTGTCCTGCCGAAAAGCAAAAAGTCAGAAATGCTAAGCGAATATAAAAAAGAAATATGAATGTGTTTGAAATTCCATTCAAGTGTATGCTTGCCTAATATGACCTTACCAGTATCTGTATTCATGGACTGGGCCAACAGTAAGCTTCTCAAGGAGAGAGGTTTGGAACAGCTTAAGGGCTTTGAATTCTAAAAAAGAAAAAAGGAACACAGGCAAACGTGTGAGAAATGAAGGTCTAGGGAGAATAGGTAAATCAATCTTTGGTAAAACTGTATGCAAACTCCAGGTTGGTGCAGGTCGGCTGAATTCATTATAACAGATGTGATGGGCACAGGTTTGTTATAATCAGATTAATGCATTGTCATGGTTTAATCTGACGAATGTGGCGTGATTTTATCTTTATCACACCTGCTGCTAAAATCACGCAGAGCTTTAAGGAACCATTTAAGTCCCTTATTTGTTACCATGTTCCACATCCATGGTTACAGCAGAGCTTTAATGGCAGAATGCTCAATTTTGACCTTTAAGATAAAAGGTTTTTAAGTTCTTTGAATCAGTGTAAAAACAGTTGTTGTCTGGCACTAAACTGGCACTTCCTCAAAGGTAAATAATGCAGATTCAATGCTGAGGACATTAATGCATTTGGCATTTGCCTTCTGTCCAAAGCAACAGTGCATTCAAGTCATACAGTTTATCAGTACAGTGTTCCCTGGCAATCAAATCCACAACCTTTGCACTGCTAAGGCAATGTCTACCAATTGAGCTACAGGAACAATATCATTCATTTATAACTTCATTCGTAAATCTGTCATGAAAAGTGAAACTCAATTAGTTTCTGATCTCTCTTTGTCAGTAGGAGAACTTTGACCAGAACATGTCTTTTCTCCTTTCCTCTGATGTCCAACAGGTTTGTCTGTTCACTGGAGTATGTCTGCAGGGTGCCCATTCATCCATGAAGAAGACAAGGCCCTAGACTGTGTGTGTGTGTGTTTGTAGCTGGATGTGTTTATGTTTGTGTGTTTAAGTGTGCTGAGGGCTTAGAAAACTGTCTCTACTTGCACTGCCTGTGATACACACTGCCGCATGTGAGAATTCTCCAAGTCCACATCTGTAATCTAACAATATCTCTTCTGATGCCGCTTGTGTGAGGAGACTTAAGTAGCTGGATCATTGCTGGAGATAATGAGCTCTGATTTCCATGACTGCAATGCATAAAATTTGACTACTTCAGTAAATTGTGGTCTGTGATGTATGCATTAAGGATAACTGGGTGCTCTCATATCCAGATCTATGAATATGCAATCGAGATGACAAATCACATTGCTTACATTGCAAAATTACACAGCCAAAGAAACTATTTGGAATATTAAAGAGAGAGTGGTAGAGGACAACTATTCAAATACCTAACAGAAATACACTCTTGCTGAAGTGTATGTACAAAGTAGCTTGTTTATAAGCAAATAAAGTAAAATAGATATAAGTATGTTATTTTACAAAGGATTTGGCCGTCATCATCAAGTAAAAAAAAAAACAAGTCAAAAGTCTGTAAAATGCAAAGTGAATTTAATGTACATTATTTTTATTATGCAATCTACTTGTATTTCTGTACTTCTGCTTGTTGTTAAAAACTGTTCGGTTGTTTTGTTTGAATTGTGGCCTATTAGTTCGTGCATGTGTGCTCTACACGTTGAGCTAGGGCGCTCATGCAGGAGACGCAGGTTTGAATCCAGCCAATCTTATACATCTGGATCAACCTAAACTGGTGTCCTGCACAAGTAGTGTGGTCCTACAACAATCTAATATAAATTATTAACAATTTTAATACCAGAAATACCAAAATTCTAAATACTTTGGGGTACAGCCAGAGGCACAGAAATGATAATGATGTTTTTTCTAACAATTCACCTTTCTATTCATCTTTTCTTTTTATCCAACAGAGATTTATTTTTTAATTAATAAAAGCATTAGCATGTTGTGCTGTTATAAGCCTGCAGCAGGTGAACTGCTTCTAAGCAATTATCAGGTGAAACTTTATAATACACATTTGATTACTGTTTTTCTCTCAGACTGCAGAGTTTTCCCAAATCTCCAAGTTTTTCCGTCACATCCCTACTGCTAAAAGGATTACACCCTTATGACAAAAGAATATGTTTAGACTGACATAAAGCTCCATGGCTTGGAGGAAAGTATGTATGCAGAGAGCCCAACTGGTAAACTATATTATTTCAGAACATGTTTAGTTACTTTATTATAATAAATTCCTGCCTTTCACAACATGCACTGCAGTTACTAAACTCAAAATACATTGAAACTGGAACCTGCCAGCTGTCAGGTAAATCAACTCCTACCACAGCCACAAGGGGGCACACTTCCCTCCTTTAACCTCAAACTTAATCATGAGTGTGCAGAAACTCCTGCTCTTAAGATTTCCTAGCATATCTGCACAAACACTAGTGTACAAATGGTTTTATATTTGACAGCATAAAAAGCAGAGATGCTACACCCCAAACTTGTGTAAAGCATAATACACTTAAATATATTCCTACAGCTTTATGCCATATTGTAAGAAGATTTATGCACAAAGATTTTCAACCTTTATCTTTAATAGCAGTACAATGTTCTTCTGCCCAATACCCTTAACCAAGAACTTTTGGAACGTTGCTTTTTTGGGAACTTTTGGACCTTCCAAATTACAAAAGTTATTATATTATAAAGTATTTAGTCCAAGCCTCTTTTCAGATCTAATGTGCAGTGTTTAGATAATTGAAGGTTAAGCCACTGCCATTCACTCAGTGTAAGGTCACGCCATTTCAAAATGTGGAATTTTATTCTTTGAAACATTTCTCACATCATTTTTTTCTGTCAGATCATTTGGATCATTGTCATGACTCCTATGGGGTTTGGATCAGACAGAAGCTCCAACATTCTGCTGTTGAATTTCTCGATATGACTTGGAATTCATTGGTGCCTCAATGACTGTAAGCCATGCAGCCCCTGAGGCAGCACAGTAAATTTTTATAAGTAATTATCACTTTTCTTTTTTCTGTGGCTCCGTAATGAGAACAGTTGGTCTTAATCGTCTTCATCACACAGAGCATTCTGGGAGTGGAACGGTGTGACTGGGTTTGGATGGGAACATTTGTGAGAGTTCTCCATGTGTCAGAGTTCATATGCATGCGGCCCATCTGCTCTGAGAGATAACGCGACAACAGCTCTGACTCAAGAGTCAAAGTAGAAGATCTCAAACTTCACAGAGTTCTCCTAATGGTATTTCACACCCAAAATCATTTAATTCTTTAAAGGAACTTTTCTGAATCCTTTCTGACCATTTCATTTTAATGTCATTACTGCATTAGTTGTATATAAGATGTAGGTGTGTTTTATATATATATATATATATATATATATATATATAATGCTACATGTATATAAAGATGTATATAGTTTGAGTGTATGTATGAGTGTTTCACAACCAAACTTTTGACTGTCTGCATTAACTCTGGTGCATTAGTTAATCTCACTAAGAACTACATGACAAATGTATTAAACCACCAGTCACAATTCAATTTCACATGACATTTAGAGGAGGACAATTGATGCAAATGTATTATAAAGTGATATTTCAGAGATTTGATGGCACAAATAGACCACTATATCTCTCAGCAAGTAAACAAGAGGGTCTGTCTTTGTCGCTTTGTAATGATTATATTTATGTACATTCCTTGCACGTTTTTGTACTGTGTCTTGAGCATTTCTGACATTTTCGAAACTTTCTCCCGCACTTCATGGGCTACTGTTTGAATAAATTGCTTGGACTTTGGATAAATGATTGTGTCACATTCCTTATCCTCATGGTCAGTATATTATGTAAGTAGTGAGAGAAAGTGAAAGATATGGGGAGTTTATATTGTTTCAACAAGATGAACAACATTTTAAAAGCTGCTTTTCTGAAACCTCAATAGAAATGTAACTAATGATTCCGCTGTTGTCGGGAAGAATTTGAACACAATGCACAGAATCTTTTTTATATTTTTCAGCACTAAATTTCAGTTTATTCTTATTTCTATGGCATTATGAAGAAAAGAACTATTACAAAATATCAATTATCTATCATTTACATTTACGAGTCGTTCGGTGGCTGCTCTTTTCTCGCTCCAGATGTCAATGTTGACAATGGAAATTTTAATTTGACTTCGGCTTTCACCGCACAGCAATGGAATCTGTCAATGTCTGCACATGTTAGTATTTTAAAGTTAACCAAAGCAATCAAGATGAATAATATAAGCCTTCCAAACATCTTCAGTGTCGTATGCATTGCCATATTAAATGATGTGTCATGCTCAATTTTCTATTCACACATAGATTTGTTGAGAAGTGAGAAAGAGAGAGCTGCATTTAAGGCGTGCAATTTTTCACTCTTTCATTGCAAGGAAAAACCAATCAATCAAATATGACATCAATCAGATGCCTTTCATCTTCTTCAAGCTAAAATCCTTCCTTTTGGCAAAATCCACTCCTGTTAAAAGCATGCTTTTAAGCCCGAGAGACATAATTCAAAACCACAATACAATAAATAATCATCTTATCTGTGAGTAAAAGATAGAGTAGTGTTGGCTGATGAAATGTTTGCAACAAATGTAATATTTTGCCATATTTTTACATATTGCTATTGGTAATACTGTGCTAGGGAGAGATCACCATATGTCTGCAATATGTTAAATGTTCTGTATGTTTTTTTTTTACCTAAAGCATCGTTTCATTTTTTTGCATGAATATCCGATAAAAAACCTTTTAATTAAGTGACTGAATGTCAGTTGCGCAGTAAAATTTATTCAAGAACTCTGGGAAGTCTTTCAGCTTTAAGCAGACACAATTTCAGCTTTTACTCAATCATTCATTACTTTAGTGCTATACAACAGACAAATTCATTTGCAGTATAATAACCATGTCTGGGTATTTGAATGTCTGTGTTAACTTTTCGTACTTATTTCATACAATAATTTTACTATATAAAACAATCGTCTTTTTTCTCAAGGACAGTAAATGTTACGAACAACCGCGCTATACAATGAAGGATTGACTTGCAACCACCTCCCGCAGAGCAATATTAGTTTTATGTGTTTGTTCATATATCTTAAGATCGTAAGAACTGTCATGTGAAATTGCTTTGATGAAGTGACCTTTGGGTTCGGATGAAACCCCACGGTTTCGCTTCTACACACAGAGGAGGCCGGGAATACAACCGCGCACTACAATTAACTGATCTTGTCGCACTACGTGAATCCTTTCAAACAATTCCCCTCTGAGGACAAATAGTAATTAAGAAACTGCTAAACTGTAGCAAGTGCCTCCAAGGCTATGTGAAACAATCTGGCAGATCTGTTAATTGATGTTTACTTGTGACAGTGGGCATCTTCCCCAACTGAACAGAATAAGAAGTAGGGTAACCGAATTCTGCACAAACTGATGCGGCTCAGATTCCTAAAAACCATAGGATCTATCGGCCTGCAATTCTCGCATGCCGTACAGTGGATCCGGAAGTCTGAGACCAACATACTTTTATTTTGCATTTGTATTATCACTAATATCTTAGCATAACAGTTTGAAGGTGTTTTGTGTAACAGCTAATGATTCATGTTGTTCTAGCATGATCTGAGCATGTTCCAAAGAGCATCTTGTTTGATTCTATAATATCAAAAGAAGCAAGAAGTTACAAACATAACCACTGTCCCAAATTCACAACTGACCTAAATAATGACTTTGTAATTCAGGAATTCAATGCAATTATTTGGTCATATATTTTAATTTAAACGTCGTCTTCAACTTTCTTTATATTTTCAGGTTAAAATTAAAATTTGAACAGATTTGCAATGTGGTCTCAGATATTTAGACCCTATTGTACATGTAAAACCAAAATCCTCCCTATAGCACGACCCACACTTGTCTACATCTGTTCATCACCTGAGAACATCCAATCGCCTTTGATTTTCCCTTTGCTTCTGTTGAACAGGAAGACCTCACTAGCTTTAGTCACTTCAGTCTTTAATCCTCTAGCTTATTATAAAAAGTCACCCAGCCTGTACAGCTCTTCACATAGCAAACTATGGCCAGGACTCCCTCTGTATAGTGGCATCTCCCAATCCAACATCTATTATGTATGACTCATTGAGATGAGGTCAAACAGCTGCTCCTGCAGATTAATGTGCACATAAATATTAATAAAATGTGCTCCTAGGGCTACGCTCACGTAATCTGCAAAACAATTTGAAATCCTGGGCGGCTCTGTTAGAACAGGGAAATCGCACAGTGAGACTCATCCTTCTAGAAGTGCTTGCAATTCCACAAGGGAAGCTTAATCCAGCGCATATATTTACTAAACAAAACCATTTTTAAAGCATTTCAAAGAATATGGTCATTAATGTTGACCCACCATTTGTGAAATGTCAATTCGAATTGTTTTTTTATAACTATATTTCAAAAAGAATATTGGCAACATATTTATGACATCATCAAAGAATGTCAACTGTAATCACTAGACTAGGCAGTTGTAAGCTGTTCTAGTGTTACAGTTTTCATTAGCAAGTTAGGGGACCTGAGTTCAGACCATAATATATAAATATTAATAAAAACTAGCAAAATAACAGCAAATTTACAGCTGGTGATTACCATGATTACCTATAGGAAAAAACAGCTTTGACATTTTGGTCATTATAATAATTTAACAGCCAAAAAGTCTGAATTTTTAATTTAAAGTAAATGATCTGTGAAAGTGTTTAAGACAAATGCATTTTTTTGGTTAAAAATTGTTTAGTTACTAAGCAAGTACTTAACAGATCACTGTTCAAAGCGGCCTGTTTTGTAGTATAATAATGATTTATAATTGTGGCTGTGAGGTCTGATTTTGCGGGTATTGTCTGTTTAGGCTTATCTGATTTGAATGTATCTGAAAAAATGTAAACTAACTATTTTATTTTTCAAACAGAGATGGTGACAGAGAGGCAAAAGTTACAAATTGCAAAATCTGACAGGGTGTCAAAAAACGTCTTGTAATCACTTGTATTTTGCTGTTAAGAAGATTACTGCGTTGAAAGTCCTGCAAGCATTAAAAAAGCAGAACAGTACCAAGTCTGTCATTAATTGGTCTTGGGCATTACTAGTCTGTGAATATATTTTAAAGGTCAAATTTAAACCTATCACGTCTCCACTCTCATGTACTTCCTAACACAGACATAGGGCCTTACGCAAAAGCACACTTCACCCTGATATTTCTGCTGCCTAACATTTTTCTTGTTAATGGCTGTGCTGCAAAAACAAGACATCAGCGTGCGTTCATCAAATCTCCCACTAACCCATCATTGCCGCACCCGCACAATCTATTTGTTATGCCCGCTGGTATTTGTGCCATTCTTAAAGCGCAACAGTTTTGCCATTATGCTAATGCGGGAATGTTCGACGGAACATGGAGCTAAATTGAGAAGCAAAGAATGGCAGATGGGCGAACAGGGCCACTGCTAATGAAATGCGAAACAGTGTGATGCAAAACTGTGCTTATTAAAATATTTCACTAAAAGCCGGGGCCTGAAACACCAGTGTAATTATCAGGTTCGCTCTCCAGCAGAACGGCGGTAAATTGATGTTACGGCGCACACTCGGTCCTCATTAAATTGGCTACAGTCCACAACAACGAGTTGCAGGAAAACAGAGTGTTAAATTCTCATTGCATTATCCATTCATGAACAATCACTCAACACTATTGCACCTTTGAAGCTTAAGTTAAGCATGCAATTGAAAAAGAGTCTGACCGACTAAACCGTTTTCCCTTTGCGTGAGCCATGGCATCTCCATGGCTGAAGAGCTCTCGAACATCATCTCACTGCCTGTTTGTAGATTTTCTAGATGAATATGAAGAAGTCATAAGATACCATTTTTAATTATTTTACCAGAACGCCCCTTTTACACACAGTCACCTGAGGACAAATGTTTTAATTGGGGTTGAGGTTCACTAATTGTTGATTGTTAGAAAAAACACTACAGTTATAATTGTCATTTTCAAATTTTTAAATGTTTCTGGCCATTTGTTGCAATGACGCAGAGAATTGCTTTTAAAAGACAGAAAGGAGCAGCTAGTCATTATTTTAAGTGTTCTTTATGCTCTGTAGACAAGCTCCATTAAGCATGCCTTTATTTCTATAAAATTGTAACTTCTATAAATTGACATTGCATTGGTTTGCCTTCACTAGTGGCCTAACTGAACCTGCTATTTAGACGGTGATGGCTTTCTTTGATCTAGCAAGAAACAGAAAATTGCAGGTAGGAAGAAAATGTATAGAATGATAAAACTGCATGTTTCAGGAAAACATTGAGTCCAGTCAGTGGTGGACCTGTGGAGCTCTTGTGTTGCGCTGACGGCTGACTACTAAAGGTTGCTGTAACCAGCATGTAACCAGCATGCAACAAAACACTGTAATACCGCAAGCATGATATCAAAAGAGTGTGACAGGTCTGCTACTAAATTGGCTTTGAGAGCTGTTATTTTCTGTACCACAGAGAAGTGAAGGTCATCTGAGGCTTTAAAACTGATACAAACATGTAAGGCTCATCTTTTTTTACTGCTATTAGTTCAGTTTTCAGCACAGAAAAAATGTCAAGCAGATAAATAGCTTTCAAAATGACAGAACTTCAAAGCTTTTGTCTTAATCTGGCTAAATTGCTGGACAAACAGAGGCGCTTGATATCAACCACTGCGTGTAGTGCTACTGAACTACTGAACTACCAAAACAGAATTTGGGGCATAGCAGAATGCATTTCAAAAATGTTTATGGTGGAATTCAGGTTAGATTAATTTAGATTTATCTCAATTAGATTAATCTAGGACATTTACAGCTTTTACAGTACTATGATGTCATCCAACATTTAAAGTCACCATGGAACAGAAGTCTTTTCTTCCCTATCATGATGCATATTTGAGTGAAGTGGCTTATGGAATAAGAAAAAATGTAGTACAGTATTTGATTTTGTTCTTCGGGAATTGATTGGATCGTTAAAGGTTGGAGGGGTAGAAACTGCCTGGCTATTGGTCGTCAATATAGTCCCGCCCTCGAGGAGAGACATACATCATCAAGAGATGTTGTTTCATAAGGAGGACATGTTAATGTTTATATATAAATTACGAGGGCACATGAGTTAAAAAATTAATGATGTGCACAGATAAATAGTTTAAATTAAACCCTGCAATATTCCATAAAAATAAGAATTAAAAAATTTGATTTTATGGTGACTTTCAGAGTAAAAAATAAAACATTACTAGAATTGTCAATTGTCTATGAAATCTGGTTTGCTCATTTAGAAAATTAAAACATAATTTAATAGAGTATTCCATTATGAATATAGAAAAAGACTTGCTATATGTAATATAGCAAGATAGGGACAGATTAGAGCTTAAACTTCCCACATTATCCTAATTTTGTTACTTAACTGGGTGAGTGAAACAACACCTACAGATTTAAACAACATGGCAATGAATCTGACAAGGATCTGTCTCTCCATATGTAACCCACCTCCTCTCTCAGTCTCAGAGAGAGAGTATCTTTCAGTTATTAGTGTTACCTGAGCGCAGTAGCTGCGGTGGTGCTGTGTGTCAGCAGTCCAGACAGTGCCCTGCGGCTCCTGCAGCTCCTGGCAGCCTTAACACACAGTGACACACACACACACACAAACACACACACACACACACTCTATTTCTACTACCTCTTTTATTCCTCCTTTTTCTCTTTAGACACGCACTAGCCTCCATGTGCTTACCTGTACGTATAGCCTTCACATTGGCAAATATGCACACATATGTGCAAATGTACACTTTAATCGCATGTGCCAGGTTAAATAATGGTAATATGTGCAAGCTCACCAGCTGTGTGTTTACAGATAAGCATTATCGATCTGTCAGATATTATTTGCAATGCAAAGCATATTTAGACAGACCTGACCAACTGAACGTTTACATTACGGGTTTTTTTAAATCCCCAGTTATCTTTCCGTCCCTGATGTCACAGCCACTTCATTCGACCTGAGGGTACACATGCCCTGGCAAACTTTTTTACTGTCATTCACATTCATAATGATATCTTGACCGTAGTTCGAATTTACAGCAATTTACTGCAATTTGCAACTGACTTTACCAACGTGGTTAAACTTTTCTGAGCGCTGCCTGTATGACAACCTGTGCAGGTGTGAGCATCGCGGGCATGGATATTTTTGGCATGTAACTTCTGCTTCATTACTCACACCTCTAATTTTTCTAAAATAAATGAAGCATCTACAGAAATTCAACAAAGATAATTAAATTGCCAGAGGAACTTCGAGGCCGACAAGAAATATGAAATACGATTCGGTTTGTTGTCAGAGGGCAAATTGCTAAATGATGTACCATACAAATGAACCATCCTCCTCATCTGCCAGCACGCTGGAATGATGGCTCTCTCATGGTGTTTGGCTCTGGAGAAAATATGTTCCTCCTCCAAGCCATTAATGATTCAATCTCTTTTGCAAACCAAAGACAGACTGTTTCTTCCTCTGTGGTTTTGATATATCACATACATCTCTGATATTACAATATTGATAAACCATTTCAGTTCATTTCTGCTTTTGGATCAGAAATATGGCTTTAAACATGTGGCTTTAAAAATGTTAAACCAATGGAAAAAAAGACAAAAGCTTTACTTTATGTACTCTGTTTGTGCCATGCCTTCCATGCTTGATTTTTAGGAGTGTCATTTAGAGATGTAAATGTAGCGTCCCTCATGACTGGGCGCGGTCACAGTGGCATAGACAAACCTGTCATGTCCACTCAAGTTGTTGCCATTGGCCCAGAGATTCAGCTGATTTAACGCCTTTGGATTAGGAGTTTGGGCAGCTGTGCTTAGGTGATCAAAAGCCAGGATTTACTCTTCTATGGTTTTCTTGGCTTCTGCATGGATCAAGTAAACCATCTGAGGTCCCTGAATTTCAATTTCTACTAAGCAGCAGGCTGGAAATGTAAAACACATTAAGGGGATCTTCTGATTCTTCAGGACTTACAGACCGTGAACCTCAAAAAGCAATAACTATCAATATTATTCCACCAAAAACATATTCTGGGTCATACAGTCTTTTCGGTTGGAGTGTTAGAACTTTGCATCAGAAATGCATGAAGCATATTTCTTTTTAACTCTGTTAACTCTGGTGTGTGTGGTTAATGTTATGTTGATGTATACATGTTGACCTATGAAGCAAAGTTTGAGGGAATTTTCTAGAACCCAATAAAACAGATTGATATACTGCAGTTACAAATATGAAAAAAAATATTTTCCTTTTTCAGGCCGTAGTAAAGTCAGTGATTTGCTACTTGTTAGTCAGTTGAGGTGGTATTTAGGGAGAGGAACATTTACATTTTAAATGCCCAAAAGACATAGACCTAAAATCTCAAAACTCCAGTTTTGATTTCATGGAGTCTTTAAATCTTCTGTTGCCCTGGAGCTAGGTAGACATCAACAGCATTATTTGTAGGATTATAACCAAGCAGAGCTGACAGTGACGACAAACATGCCTGAAGTTCTCAGCTAATGAGAAACAAGGTTTTCAGCTGTTGGCTGACATTGAGTTCTGCACCAACGTCAGTCAATGCTATATGGAATCAGACCACCTAAATAATCCCCCAACCCCCAGTGAATCAGTGTGCTCATTCTTCTGATGCATTCATTTATATTTCATATAACACAACTGTCCACATCGTTTCTCAGTGTGGTAGAAGAACTACAGATGGAAAAAATCCCACTGATTATTAACCAGAACATATGTGATATCCCCAACTTTAAGATAATCAGCTCAATTGCTTTGCCTTGAATATCCATTTGTAATCTTGTGCTATGGTGAGAGATCTTGCTGGAACAGCAAGGCCAGTTTATGAACAGCTCTTCAAGCAATGACAGGCAGACAATGGTGTTTAAAGCGGCAGTGCGGTGGAAATTAACGTTAAGCATTTTCACAGGCCGATTCCCTTCTGACCACAACATGACGGCGTTTCATTGTACACGGATCAAAGTGACAGTTATGTAAAACCCCAGTAAACAGAAAACAATTCATCTTTCTTTCTCTTTCTCTCTCTCTCTCTCTCTCTCTCCAGTGTTCTGATATCTTGCAAAATAACCTCTAATTAGGTCAGGGACTGATCCATCCGCAAATATGAGCGGAATCAAACTGGAAGGATTGGGAAAATGGACGGCTGTGTCTATTTACCTTCTGAAATATTAAGGAAAACATCAGGCTGTCTTAACTTGTTTGAGACGGGATGTGGCAGAAGGATAATTGTGATGAGATTCTACGCGAGTGGAATTAACCACGTCGTGCGCGGAAATTTATGGATGAAACTAGCCCTAACATGCAAAGTTAAATGCTAAGTCTGAAAATGGAAAACTACACAAACCTCATAAAATTCATTGAAAATAATTAATGGTTTGATTACAGGAAAAGAAAATAATAAAAAACCTTTTCACAAAGCAGTCTGCAGTCATCACAGGGACCCTTGAACCCACAAAGGACACGTCACCCAAAGATATGTTCACCTGAGGCACAACGCCAATATCTGGACTTCAAAGGTCAACCTGTGGGACCCAGAGGAACGAAGCAATTACAGAGAATGCATGGCACTGTGTCAAATGCATTAGCAAGTCAAACATACTAATCTTTGAAGACCTCTCTACAGTAGGTGGAATGCCTTTAGCTATGGATTTTCTCAGCATTGAAATACAAAGCCCTCAGTGTTCGTGGCTGTGCGCCAAGCCATGACACATCGGCACTGAAAGGCCTTTCAATTAGCAGGTGATCGTAAGACACAGTGACACTTCCCCAGGAAAGTGACCTGAGATCTATAGCTACGGCTGTCTAGAAATCAACAGACAAATTTAGGTGTCACCTGGAGTTTTGTCTTTTTGCAACACACCTGTGGGTTTTTGGAGGAAATCTACAATGCAGAGGCTGGTGTGTGTCAGACATTGTGAAGGGACTGACAAAACAGCATTCAATGAAACGCAATATGGAATAGGGAGATAAAGGCTGTACAGCTACAGTTTTATTGCTTTAACAAGGTTGTATAGGTCTCAGGTGTGTAGAATTAACAGGAGAGTGCCAGCACGGAGCATATGCACATACACATTATAACAAACAAGAAGCATTTGCTAATCTCTTTCATGTCTTTGAAGTTGAATTTACAGATTACCGCATTAAAAGAGCGCACATTGGAGGACTGGTGAGGCAAATCAGTTGTTTATGGAGAAAACACATGGGTATTAATGATTTATTTGTTGAATAGATATGGCAAAGTAAAGAAGTCATCAAAAAGTTAGTCTAATTATAAATAAACGGCAGGTCACCAACTGTTTTAAAGCAATTAGAAGGAAAAGCAAATGTGTTACGTTTGAGAAAGGCAAAGCAGGTCCCGCTCCTGGATGGCCTCAGAAATTGCTCTGGGATGCTCGCAAGCTTCACCAAACCTCCAGACATGTTGGAGTCATGTTTGGGGCGCACACAGCCCACACGGACCTGTTAATATTTAAAGCGGGGAAGCGTGTGCGACTCCCACCGAAATTTATCGTCAAGCTTGGCTTCTCAACCGCTTCCAACATCCCTCTATATAGAATCCGAAGGAAAAACCACCAGGACATTCACCAGGAATTGAAATGGAAACAGAAAGCTGAGGAAAAAGTAATGACCTGCCATTGGGAAGGTCGATGCTTGGCTGCACAGAGAGATAGAAGCGGCAAACAGTACCGCGGGAAACTGGGTCGGGAGCGGTGAGGGAATAGGTGAGCTTTAACCTTTCTCTCTGCAGGAGTGGAGATGAGAGCCTTCAGTAGGGACACGGACAAAACACGAGGGGAATGTTAAACACAAGAATCCCGCGGAGAACCCGCCATGGCCAATGAGATCACACCACACGTTCTGCTAATGTGCTGTGACCAGTCTCTCGCTGATGAGGTGACTTCTGGGAAAAAATGTGTTTGCCTTGCGTAAATGTAATCACAGCACTGATAATCCGTGTCTGCGATATTTTTACTAGATTGTTGGCAGAACTGGGTTACTGAGATATTTTCTGTAGCCTTTGGACAGTTCGCCATGTCCGTGCATCTTTAATAACTTGCAGACCTTTTACGCACTTTGGAGATACTTCACTCAAACTTAAAGCAAGAGTTTTGCTTGCTGTCAAGAAATAAAGTTCACGTACAGTTACTATAGTTCCATGATTGCAATTCAAATACTTTCATAGAATTGCATGAAATACATAATGTGACCTTCCACAAGAAATATAACCCTTGTCTTCAAATTATGCACTGCTATAACTTTTAAATGAGGTGCTTTGTGCATTGCTCTTTAAAAGGCCAAGTGAAGGCACCTGTTGATGTAAAAAAAGGTGAAGAGCAAAGGTTAAGATACGCACTTGCTTCTGATATGATGGGGGGGCCCCAGTTCCTCAGCACAGCTCTTCCTCAGCCCAGCCATGCAGCATCATCAAAGACTTACGGCTTTGATCAGCTCTTCAAAAGCCTCCACTGGCCTCTTGTCAGTGTCTGCTCTGCTGGCAGTTTAGGCTCTGTGCCACTCCTGTTAAAATGGCCCAATTAATTCACCACGCTCCCCATATTGAGTTTACACTGTCAGTGGTTTCGAAAGGAAAAATTCCATCATGCCGATTTTGGGAGCATTAATTTAGAAATAAAAGATGTGCCTTTAATCTGGGGAATTACTTCCAATCGATGACATCAAATTCCTGTTATTATCCCCAATGACTTCCAAAACTGTGGATTGCAATTTATTTGCAATCAGATTGGCTTACTGAGTGAATAACTGTACACGCGAAGTCATTGACATTTTATGCATTTGGCAGATGTTTTATATGTTTCCTTGGGAATCAAATCCATTATCTTAGTACTGATTTCATCATGTATATAAATCTAAACTATTCTAATCACTAACCATTTTGGATTTTCATTAATGTGCAAGATAACCAACATATTCCGTTTTGACAGTGGTATAAAGTTGTGAATGGACGAATAGTCACATACACCAAAACAAACTGATACAACCCAATATGCAGAAGTCGTCTCTGACTTTACAGCAAGCAGCATTAGGCAATCAGTCTGGGCCTGTCCGAAACTGACCTAACACAATCTGGTTTGGAAAGATGCAGGCGAGTGACACGGAAAGGCTCTTTGTGGAGTCAGGGGACTTGTCTCTCACTGTGCTTGGCTAAAGATGTTGAAGTGTCTTATGCTGACAGGGATCCATTAGGGAGCCTGGCCTCTCCTCAGGATGAGAGGGTAAAGGAAAGAACTGAACTCTCTCTCTGTTTTTCTCTCTCTCTCTCCTCTCTCTGTCAGCGTTGACTCTCCTTATTATTCCCTCTTTCTGTGTTTCTTATTCTTTTGTTCTAGCTGTTATTCTGTGTCGCATCAGATAGTCTGTGAAGTTGCTACCCAAGGACATTTGACAAGTCTTTGTGTGTTTCAGGCTAATAAGGCTAATCTCTTTCTCTCTCTGCCTCTCTCTCTCTCTCCACTATATAACAGTGTCTTAGGGGAGCGTCTCTCTTTATGTAGAATATTACATAGCTTCTATCGCTTTAGCTCACCCCAGAAACTTCCTTTAAATGCTTCATCATTTCAGGTCAAATCCTGCAGAAAAAAAGACTGAAAGAATAAAAGGTGCCAAGCAAGAAAGTATAGCAGAAAGTATAATCCGCTAATATATATATATATATATATATGTATGTATGTATGCATGTGTCCAAATTCTTTATATGACCACAAAATAGTACCGCTGTTTTTACAGGTCATTTTAATGAGGTTTGTTTTTTACTAGTGTGTGCTCTACATTCAAAACTTGCCAGTTTTAAGAAGCATTACATCTTCTTTTAGAACTGGCGTGTGGGGTTAAAGACAAACTGCTTCAGCCCTTTTAATTAACTTGTATGGATTGAGGTCTGAGTTTAGAAATCTGTTTGACGGGTGGCATGGTGTCTGTGCAGCTGGTGATGTGATTATGACTTTGCTGTGATAACAGAGAAAACTGTGTTTTGACAAGGCTGTGAAACTGTGTGCCTGACAGGTTTACATGATGTATCCTGCTATTACAGTCGGACAAAAATCTTGACATTAGAGGAGGGGAGTCCACTGGTGTGTGTGAGAATTAACTGCTGCATATATAACACACACTTTCATTTGCTTACGCTAATGAGGTTGCGGATAATCAACGAATGCATAGCCAAAGCAAAGTACAGTGCATTCAGACTTACCATCCTATCAGTATGTGTGTTCCTTGGGATTCGAACCCATGACCTTGCTATGATTAGTACCATGCACTGCCAGTTGAGCTACATGAAAGCTGAGCTTCCAAATGCATTTGGGAGAAAAATTACAAATTTAAGTAAATTTAAGTCATTTTACAATATGTCCAATTTTTGGCTAACAGGTATTTCCTGTGCATATTATACTCTTCATTGTAACTGAGAAGGGATAAAGCTATGGTCAGTGATGCATCATACATTGCTTTACCAAGTCAATGGTACTAATAAAAATCAGAATAAAGGAGAAGATCTTAGTAGCATAGAAAACCAGAGACCTCTTACAATAAAGTGGGCCACTTCTACATTTTTTTGCAAAACAAGCTCTATTGCAAGATGTGCTGCCAATAAATATTCTAGTCAAGTGTTGTGTCCTTGTGGATTGACGGCACAATGAAAAATGATATGATTTTGTTGAGGATGCTGTCTCTGTACAGTCTCCAAACAGCCTGACTGTCTTTTTCACATTCTCCTAATGATGGCACTTAAAGGCAATTACACACAAGCAATGATGCAAAGGTCCAAACACTACAGTACTGATAGCACAGACTTTAAAATCCTCAAGCTCCTCCTCGCACATAATGACAGGCCATTATGTTCTTCAGGTGGGTGATTCTATTTTGTGTAACCTGCTCAAGATTTCCAGTTGGTGTCAAGGCCAAACTGATGTGACCTTTGTAAGGAAAATAATAATTTCTTTATCTTTATCTTTTTGAATAAAATGATTTGAAAGAGAAGGTCTTATACTCAATGAGTATCTTAATATTGATTCCCTGTATCTTTCTGGTAAATAAAACATGGCAGTGCTTTATGAAAGTACTCATTTATGAAACCAAGATGAATACTCTAAACTAGCCTTTTTAGAACATTCCTGGAACTGCACATTTAGGATGTCTTCCAAATTGAACACACCTGGATTATTTGATCAGGTGATTAGGTGAGCACTTGTTCCCCTGGCCAAATTTGCCTACTTCCTCACTATAAAGTATACCAACAAGCAGTATTTCCAATTAGTACCCTTTTAAAAAAGAAGTTTATTCAAGTGTTATATTAGTATACTTCTAAACTACTAAATAAGTATACTTTCAGTCTACTTTTTATGGACCTTTTAGAATTACTTTTCATGTGGGGCTAAAAAAACATTGCAAACAAGTTATGTTTTGTAAGTATTCTACTGTTGCATTTGAACCTAAAACTTGTTTTAGTGGCATATAGTATTGAAATAGTATAATTACAAGTGTACTTGTACAAGTACTTAAAGAATAGTTTAAATATAACTGATATGCTTAAAATATTCTTTGCTTATGTATATTTAATAAAATATACTTGAAGTATTCTTCTATTTTGTAAGGGTAAATATGACCTATAGTAACAGTGACTCTTAAATATGCATACAATGGACACTTTACTGCCTCATGAAGTCACAGGAACTGTGAAGAAACCCGAAAGTTCCTAAAAGTTGTTGTTGGATTGTGCTTCGACCACAGAGTTTTTGTGATTATTGTTAATAAAGGTCATATGAGTGCCGTATTTTTACTGTCCTTTTTACTTATCAAATACAGTATACAATTTGAGCAGCGCTTCTGACCTAAACTGGTTGTGTCAAATAAGGCAGACATCCACAATATACTGTATTGGAGAAGCTTTAGAAATGGTTTAGAAAACCCTCTCTAAACCAAACATTTATCCGACAAGAGCTGCATTTCCAAAAAAGTTAAAATGGCAGGATTCAGGAGTCATATGCCTCAAATAAATCCAGACTGTAACTTTTTGACAAGATCTTGTCAGTTTGACACCACCAATTACTGGTTCTAAAGTCGGTAAGGCCCAGTTCAGCTGTTCTGACTCTTGCCTCAAACTTTAATCAACCGTAGTTGTTTTATCCATTTTATCACTGTGTTCATTAAGAGGCTCTGGCTAATCCACCTTTGCCTTGTCTTAATGCAACTCTCTCATTTATTTCCAATCAGTTGCTGGTCTTAGAGCTGTCTTGCATTTAGTTAAAACTCAGCTAGCGGCATCCCTCACAATGAGACTCCCGCCCAGAGTCTATTAGAGTTCTGACCTCTCCGTATCCTCACGGATGTTAATTACATCCGCACACACCCACGCTGGCTGTCCCTCATACGAAGGTATCGACTCTCCGGTCATTCGGAGCGGTAAACATCCACAGATCTATGAAACTGAGGTCACCTTCATTTTAGAAGACTGTTGTAATCTTCTTTCACTCAGGTCTGAGCTGTCTATCAGACCCCTGCATTCAGACTGGGAATAGCTTCTTTGACTTTAATCTGTCCCGGGGAATTGCACATTGCATTGCCTTGATGGAACTGCTATTTTCACGTTTTGAAAGATTCTTGCGAGTATGTACACGCATACATACACACACACACACTCACACACACACACACACACTTAGACAAACAAACGGATAGTTGCATAGGCTGTGTGCCTCACAGTAACCGGAGACCAAGTAAACTGAGCTGGAGAAACGAGATTGCCACTCTGAGTCTGTGTCCATGACCTTCCATTTCTTCTCTGCCCTCATCAGCTACAGTACAGAGCCACTGACTGCCTCACCGATGTGCGGAGCAATCTCACAGAGAGAAGGGTGGGAGACGAAAAGCTGACCTTTGATCCAGGACAGAATTCAATTTGGGTAAAAGACCTTGGTGGTATCAGCCTTCAATGGGATCTCTCCCTCACCGGATATATAAACAGGCTGGAGTGATGGACGCCTGTGAGATTTTTTGGCAAGCAGGATATTGTTAAGATGACAGACAAGGGTGGCCGACACGTGCGGTTACAGCTGAGGCAGGAAAGCGGTACGCTGAGGTCTACCGAGTGTTTAATTCGGCTTCACTTCTGGAGAGAATAATACATCAACTGTGGTGAATTTAGAGGCTAATTGGGTTTACCAGAAGAGGCAATGTTTCACAATATCTTTGATCTTTACTTCAAGAGTAAAACAGTAATTTACGTCTTGAAGTTAATTATATGTTGGAGTGGTACTTATAAAGGTTATTAAAGTGTGCTTAATCAATGAAAAGTTCCTGGAATTACGCACAAGAGTTTCTAAAGTTAAAACCACAACAAAGCAGCAAGTTTGTTTGAATGTTTTGGTGTAGTTTTAATTAGCGTGAATTTAAAAGCAAAACTGATATTAAACAATAAGCCAAAATAGTCAAAGACTCTTCCTCATTAGTATGACATAGGTCTTCATACTTTCCAAACACTATTTAAAAGAATTACACCAAGTCATACTGCTAAATCTGATTTTCCCAACTTTTCGGACTCGCTCTCCCTTGTGAAATATTATTATGCGGGGGGTTAAATGTGATCAAGTTTTAGGTGGATGCTTCTAGACTTAAATCAGTACAGCTCATGTACCTTATCAATACTCTGAATATTACATATCTGAATATTACTGTATCAAACAAAAACTTGAACCACTTTTACTTGAATGTCAGAATGCCTGATGCAAGAATTTTATTCACTTGGACATTTTTGAAGTAGATTTTTGAAACTTGTGTATCCCTGGTTGGGAATCACAACTCTTTACCAACCCCTGCTAGTCTGTGAACATCCCAAATGTGAGACTCCGGGCCTCATCCTGAATCACGTGAGCCCGCAGAGCACCCTCCTCCGGTCCTCCCCCACAGGGTGATGAAGCTGAGATGTACCACTCGGTGACGGCACATTTAATCAGCACTCCAAAATGTATGATCGCAAGAGACACGGCTCCACGCCACACGTCTCTGCACAGCGCTCTTACAAGTACGGAATATCCATGCGTGATCACACAATCAATCCACCAGCAGCTTTTAAATTAGCATCTCAAACCCTCAGCACATGTTTTGTCACAGACTGCCAAGCAGTAAAATTGATATTAAGAATATTGACTGTTGTGCACGACACTCTATTAATAATAGCAGGGGTGAATAGGTATGAGGAATACTATAGTTCATCTGATCAGGAGGGTGAAAGGCATTATGGGATGGGTGTTCCTCAGCAGGTTGATAGATTGTGGTGAGCTGATCATGCCCTGATGGCATTGGCTTCAAGCATCAGAAATATATATGCAATCTATTGCTGGAGATAACAAATTTATAAATCATGGCAATGCAACATTATAAAAAATATATTAGATACGCCACAGAGAAGGACTTTTTACAGTGTGACATCATCAAAGGGCAAGATAAGTGTCATTGTTGGCAAAAAGTTGAAGCAGTGAGATTACATTAAAGAGGAGAATTCTAAAATCATAAGTCATTAATTTCAATTACATAATTTCATACTAACATAAAGAAAGAATGTTCATTACCATACATGTCCACTGAACGGAGCTGGGCATCATTTCCAATTCCACAACACGTTAGCGCAAGACATTGTGGGATTGACAATGTAGTGGACAAAGTTGGGAAATGCTGGATTTCATGGAAATCAAAGATGAAAAACACTGAACATTTCAAAAGCAGTTTGCAGGCTGCTTTCATATAAAAATTTGATGAACAAAAGTGATATGAATATTGAATGATATTGACTGTGGCTGTGGACTTTGGTTGTTCACAGGTAATCGTACACATTAACTGACCGTGTATTAAAAGCATTCATATTGTGAATAATACCACTGACAATCACAAGTAATCACCAAGCAACAGACATCACGTGTTTAAACACCATTTTTTCCGCGACAGTGGACACATAGCCCCATAGCTTTGTCAAATCACCAGTGAATGCTAATAAATTGAGGCATCAAAAATGGGTCTTCCTTCATGAAACGAGGTATCCATGCCCTCCATGAATTTAAAAGCTTCCCAGCCTCAGATGCGTCGGAGATGACGTTAGAGGGAGACGGAGCAATGAAACATTAATACTTTTGAAAGAAATGTTTTATTTAAGTACCTCACAGCAGTGCTACTGCGATGAAAAACATTTACCCATTGGAAATGATATTATGACCCTGGCAGAGGCCATGTGATGGCTTGTTTATTTTGTTGAGAGTAGTTCCAGGAAGCTATTATGGGGGGTGACTGTGTGTGGCTGTGGTTTGAAAACAAAGCAACAGTCGGTATATTTTGCGCTTTCATGTACTGACAAGGTACTGCCTTGTACGGCACACAAAAGCTAGAACAAGCACTGAGAAAGATCCAGGCAGATTTTATTGAGTGATCTTTTAGTTGTAGCCATTTTTTGTAAACGAAATAATATCTGCCAGGCGGTTATTTATGGTAATGATCCGGTTAACTATAAGGAGCTGTTGATTGTTAACTTAAATTGAGGACAGATTACAATACGTGTAGATAATGATCTCAGGATGCTTTTGTTTCAATTAGGACGGTTCTGGATCCTTCGTTAAATGACAACACATGAACACCTATGATTTGTCAGGACTCCGGCTGTTCTCGTTTACTCCAATCTCATGGCTCACGCAAAGTGGATTAAAACATCTAAGGAGGTAATCAAACCTCCTAACACAAAATAGAAAGACTATATGCCTGACGACTTTCAGCGAAGTGTAACCAATAACCGTTCCATTTGCAAGGTGCAGCTAAGCTTGAAATTAATACAAATCTCTTTTATTTCAAAAACGAAGGCTATGAATTGCCAGCAGCACTTCCAGGTGATCTTACTGTATACCAATTAGATACCTTGCATTGAATAGCCCGCTTTGGCTCTGATTGATGTCTGACCTCCTGGGACCCTTGAAAATCACTCGCTCGGCATTCTGCCGTGGCTCCCCTGAGATTCTGATGAATGGCGACCCAAACAAATGAAAATGTTTATCGTTCTCTTATCAAATTAACCACTCTATTGCACAGTTAATTGTTTATTAAAGGACTTAAGATGGAATCATATAATGAACCTGGTACCGGTCTTAAGCTTTTTTCCAATTAGGAAATGCATTGACTCATGTCATCTGAATGATGTCACTCCTATGAAACTGAAGCTGCAAGAATTTTTATTTATATAATTTATATATATAAAAAAGGAGAATTGGGACGAACATCAAAAGCGAGGCTTTCCTGCTGTATGGTCAGTAAATAGAGAAATAAGAAAAACCACAGCACCCCCTACTGTTTAGTACCTTTCAAGACCGCCATCCAAGCCTCAAACTTCCAAATTATGATCACAAAGGATTATAATTTCTGTTGTTAGTGGTACCTTCAAAGAAAATGTGGCTCAGCGTGAGACAAGGCCCAAAATACGCGTATTCCATTTGAATTTAAATATGAGCATTGAAAATGTACAGAAACCCTGCAGGCTGGAATAATACAATGTATCAAAAATACACGCAGTGTTTGTCAAAAATGCTGCAAAATGCCAAGACGCACGCAAAGTAAAGTGCCGGAGTTTCCTGATTATAAATTGACCTGCCACCTGCTGTGAAATGGCAGTCTAGCATTTTAGCTGATGTTGAATTTGAGATTTGAGAAAAATCTCATTAAGGCAGCTTATAATGCATGACGTTAGCATGACCCCTCATAGAATATTGCCTTTGTAGGGGGAGTAATTTAATTACGCTACAGTTCAATTAAATTGTTGCAATAGATTGATATCGCAAATGTCATGATATACATAAAATGACATTATGGAAACATGCGCTTGTTTAATCATAAATATAGAAAATCTCTTAAGTGCTTTTTACTGTAGATGTCTATAGTCATTTTAGGATTCTCAATGAAGAATCGCATTCCAGATCTTTTATATCCCTCAACATGAAGTGGACAACCGGGAATATGCTGCTATTACAAAACTAGGCCACGGCAGTATATTTAATTCATTTCTCTAATTCTCTAATGTCCATTTGTAACCTACTGTTTACCTTCCAGTTCATTCACTTGTAATTACATGTCCAAGCTATATAATGTCCATAAAATGGAACCCTTCTATCTTTGCTGGCTAAAACCCAACAGGGCAGACCTTCATGCTGGGTTGACTTTAATGACTTTTTAATAGGTATCTCAGTTTTAACGACGCACTACAACAGTTCTAATCATTTTATTGGAATGATGAATGATTGAGGGACAGGCTAACATTAATTTAATTTACAGCAGCCTTTCCGTCTTCGCAAGCCTTGGACAGCATCGCATCAGGCAACGAGAGAGGGACGGGGGGTAAAAGACGCACATTCATTATGTTGGCAAAAGGCTGGGGTGATTTATGATAGCGGCATTGTTGTTTTCCCTTATCTCTAATTAGACGCTTTTGTCGAATTAACTGATTTGGGTGACAAAGCAGCAAGACATGGTTAACAAGTCAGGTGGCCTTGTTCTACATCATTCTTCATTCTCAAAAGAGTCACTTTAGAGACCAGCACAGAGTTGAGACTTTCAAAACGTTTAAACATATCCTGAGATCCCACGTGCTTAATTAGCGTCAGAGTTATGTGAAGGGAATTAAATGATTTCGATATATGCATCTTAACGACCAACTGCCAGTAATTTCTCTTGATAACTGTACCTGGTTGATGACAAATAAAATGTCTGACATCATAAATGTTGTGTAAAACATATTATTAAAAAATATTATTTTTTATGTTGGTATTAACAAGCTTTCCTTGTACCTTAAATGCACTTTACTGAGTTTACACAATATAATAGATGTGTGTGTGTGTGTGTGTATATATATATATATAATATAGGGCATTGTAGTCCTGCAGTTTGTACTGCATTTGTAAAATAATGCCCTCTACAGGTAGTATGATAAAGAAAATCATTTAACAAGAGTTCAGAAAACACTTCATTAGGTTGAACTTGCCTCTCTTGCCCTTGGTGGTATTATGAGAGTAAAACAACCTCATCATGGGCCTCATTGCCCTAGTTTACTGCCCTAAGTTAGTTTACATCTGTAATTTCACCTTTTACCTGTAAATCTTACTCTCCCCCTCTTTCTCTCTCACTCTCTCCTCCTTCCTTTTCTGTACTGAATAAAATTGATTCCTGTAACACAAGGCAGTGAGAGTTGTGTTGTATTGTAGACATGACGTCAGTTCTCTCTCTCTCATCTGTTCTGTTGGCTTTAAAACTCTGCTCAGGTAAGACTGTTCAAGAGCTCTGTCTGTCTGTCTGCCTGTCTGTCAATACAGTTGACTGAATGACTGCTCTGTCTGTAACCATCTGTCTGTACAGTTGACTGAATGACTTCTCTAAGCAAAACTGAAGAGCTTTAATTCCGGCCTAAAAATATGACTAAAATATGACTCATCCTTCTTGCATACAAATAATGTGGTTTAAATAGTGATAAAAGTTGATTATGATCCTAAAAAACAAATTCAGGATTCAATAATTTGTAATACAACTCCAAAAAGCTAAAGATCACAAGTAAAAATGCTACCATTTCTAAATTTTTAATGTAATGCTAATTTATAGTATCATAATGCTTTAATGAAAGCACACACTCAAGCTGGTGTGGACTCCACACGTTTATGCAAAACTTGATGATTCATGTTATCCCAGCATGTTCCAAAGAGCATCTTGTGTGCTTCAATGGAAGGAAAAAGATCTGACCTTTTGTTAAGTTAATATGGTCATAAATTGACTTACATTTTAAAGTGATCTATTAAAAGTTGTAAATAAGAGTCTTAAATATTTGTTCATTAGTTTTGTCACTTTTTTCACTTTCCGTTTATAGCAATTTTATATAACTTTCCCTGTTTAATTTTTTTCTATAATCATTCTGAACAGTTTTGTTATTTCCAGGTGTAAATGGGATTTGAAATTGAAACCCCACTCTACATGGTAGCAGATTATATGTATACAAACATTATTTTTTAAAAATGGCTGATTTCTCAAACAAGGCCATATAGAGTATTTTAGATATCATGTTAAACATAATTATGGTGACATCAAAGTCTTGGTAACAGAAAGCTATTGACTTGCTGATCACTGTTGACACTGACTTGCTGAAAATGTTTGTAACTGTTTATATGGTTGGCACAGTACAGTAATCAGCAGCACCTATGCGTAAACACCCCTAACGACTGCCTTGTATAATTTTACTCAAAACATGACCATTCATTCTTCTGCTCTGTGTACTTTTGATGGAATGCATTAGATTCTGCATTCCTGAACTCTAAGAAAATAGTTAATTTCTTCCTGCGTGCCCTGGTTCTTCTGGACTTACGATTTTTTTATTTTATATCCATTTATATAAGGTCTCCTTCTTTGAGCACATACACATGCCCTTAAATCGCATGGCATTTTGGATTTACATTTATGCATTTGGCAGATGCAGTTTTTCAAAGCCAAAGTGCATTCAAGGTTTGTGTGTGTTTGGGAAATTGAACCCATGACTTTCACTCAGCTAATGCATTGCTCTACCAGTTAAGCAACAGGATTGTGGCAACATGCAAAATTAGGTGTTACATGGGTGATTTTAAATGTACATATTCCATAAATTGGTGATGTACGCTTGGCAATTTTTGCCAAGCTTGCATTTTAACTGTCAATCTCTTATGCAGTACCTAATAATATTAAATAAACAAAATGTTTTTGGTTTATTAAGGATTTATATATAACGTTAATGCATTTCATAAGCTTGAGTTTTGATGTTTCCCTGTGCATAATTCAACATATATGCTCTGACAGTCTTGCCTCTGTCACTGGTTAATCTCACCTGTAGTGTAGTGCATCTTGGGTTATTGAACCCATGCAGGTTAGTTTTTAACAAAGGGTCACCTTCTGCATTTCATTTATATTGTCTGACCACTGAGTTCACTGTCTTCTGAATTTGCATTATTGTAGTTAGATGCAGGTGCCCATAACTGTGCAACTTCTGTAGTTTTTTCAATAATGCTGTCATGTATTCTTACAGTTACAGTTATTCTCATGCGTCTCAGGTAGCAACAGAACAATTGAGTTTTACTAAAGCTACTTTACTGTAAAATTGTTCACAGCTGTGGAGACTTTTTAAACAACGGTTTACTTGGAAATTCGAAGACGTCTAAAGCACAAGCTGAAAATCATGCCATTTTAAGTTGTTGATGAATGGGATGGAAGGTCTCATGAGGGCACAGGAGTGAATGTGACCATTGTAAACTTAAGGTGCCTTAACATTCATGCACTAGAACCTGCTTCAGCTGATCAGGAGGGGAATCCAGTTAGGTGGCTCAATGATTATCAGGAAATACTTAACCAATCAAAGCGAAGCTTTATACGACCGCAAAAAAAATTCTTAGTTAATGGCCAGCATTATAACTTTGGTCCTAAAGACTGCTCTGAACCTTAGCTGCAAGTCACGGATCCAAATACTTTCCAGAGGTGATCCATGGAACCAGTTTCATCAGGCTACTCTCTTTGTTCCAGGTGAGTGGTGCTACCAGAGTCAGTTCTCCTGCAATGACACATGTAAAGGTAAGAACACTCAAGATAGTTTGTTCCTGAACTTATGAACTTTTTAACCATGTGTATAACTGAGGTAAAGTTTTTCTTTACAGTTTTCTAATTTACTGTAGTTTCATACAGTTAATGATGAGGAATATTTGATAAGGGATTGGTTAGGTTAGAATGCCTCGTAATCATTCTCAGTGTGTTATTGTTTCTGTATGATTCAGAGCCTGGTCACTGGCAAAAGCTTTTTCCAAAATGTGGAGGTCAGAGTCAGTCCCCCATCAACATTGTGACACGCAAAGTGCAATATGACCCCAAACTGACCCGCTTGGTTTTCCAGGGTCATGAGGACATTGTCAATATCACAGTGGAAAATCACGGGCACTCAGGTGGATGTGAAATTTAGTTCATGTCAATAAATTCAATTCACTTTAGCTGATTTCTTATGACTCAAATTCTGTTCTAAAATTGTCCCAAAATAGTTAATGATTACATAAGGACCAATAATAATAATTACTTCCTGCCAGCTCACTTCACTCTTCCTCCAACCATACGGCTCCATGGTGGGGGGCTTCCGGCCACATACAAGGCTATTCAATTCCATCTGCACTGGGGTGAAGACCAGGGGCCCGGCTCTGAGCACTCTGTGGACGGGGAGCGTTATCCTATGGAGGTTCGGAGCTCATATCACAATCAGAACATCACAATTTTATGTAATCAGTCTTATATGAAAGACAAAATGAAAACATCACTATTCAATGTCTTTAAGTTACTTTCTTATGGTTATTCTTGGTTCTTTTTACTCAGCTCCACATTGTTCACATTAAAGAGCAGTACAGCAGTCTGAAAGAGGCTCAGAGTGACTCAACGGGTGTAGCAGCACTTGCCTTCTTTTATGAGGTACTGATGCCACTTGTCATCGTTTCTGTGTGATACTTTAGAAACAAAAGTGAGCTCCTAAGTTTCTAAAGGATCATGCTCATCATATCTGACTATTATGAACTTAAGCAGACGCTTATCTAAAGAAACATGCAGGGCTTTGAAGCTATATATTCAGTATGTGCTTTACCTGGGACTCTAATCCAGGTTGCTATAGCAGCATGCTCTACAAATTGAGCTACAGAAACAGCTGGATATATGTGTGGATAGCAGAACAAAACTTTTTCATTCTCTTCAGGTGTCTTCAGAGCCGAACAAACACTTTGACAGAGTTATTGAGGCCTTAGGAAGGGTACGATATGAAGGTGAGCGGTATTATGCTACAGCAGTAATATTAACTGAATTTTTAGTCTTTTATTTGTTAATTTCTTTAACCCAGTGCCATTGTGTTTTTATTTTCCAATACTAAAGGAAACACCAGTGCAGTTTTAGGGTTTAAACTGGCTGACATCATCCCTACAGCCAGTAAACTGGATTATTACCGGTACTCTGGCTCCTTGACCACACCAGGGTGCGACCAGATTGTCGTGTGGACTGTATTCCAACAGACTCTGGCCATTAGTCAAAAGCAGGTAAAGAGACTGAAATCTAGATCACCAGCATCAAAGTCAAGGATAGTGTATTTATTAACTCTAGGGTTTATATTTAATGACTAGTAATGTATACTTTTGAGTGTATATCACAGTGATGCCACAGAAGAACCATTTTTGGTTCCCCATTTCCTTTTTACCTTTCTATAGCCTACAAAGATCCTTTTGTGCAACAGAAAGGTTCTGTGGATGTTAAAGGTACTTTATGGAACCATACAGCCCGACAACCTTAAAGGAACCTTTATTTTTAAGAGTGTAGTTATTGAAAGATTCAGGTTGGTCGTAATAGGCAGTTATATATATATATAAAAAATTTTGGCAATGTTTGTCTTTTTCTGTTTCAGCTTGCATCAGTGACTCAACAGCTGTTATTTGGGACAGAAAAGCCGATGACTGGAATATTCCGTCCCATACAGAATCTGAATAGAAGGATTGTTTACACGTCTGTAAAAAATCACAGTCTGTGTGCCATGCCAGGTCTAATCACACTGTCTCTGTGCATCTTTTGTGCATTTGAACAACAAAAGTGTTTCCATTGAAAGGTAGAGAATGCAATCAGACATATTCTGTCTGACAACATCAAGGAGCAAAAAACAGCCACACACTAAACTCTAAGTTCTGGGATGGGAATATGACTAGAATTTGGCTACTGGTGCCATGTGAGGTTATGAAACCTCAATTAAGAATAATTTGATTTTATTTGTTATGTTCTCAAGTATAAAAGAAAAAAAATGTTTTTGTATGCACCTGGTCTATTTTAAATGATTAATCTGCGCTTGTTTTTAAAATGTACATTTTTAAAATAAGTGTAATGTAAAAACTGTCTTCAGAATCTTTCATATGTAATAATCATAATCATAATCAACATGTAATAATAATGTTGTTCTTGATGTGTAAATGCAGTAATGCATTTCCTCATTAGAATATAGATAAGTGGCACCAGTTATGTGTTGCATTAATAAATTGCTGTAATTTATTTAAACGTTTAGTAATATAATAGTATTTATGCTTGATCAACATTTGATCAATTTTGATTGTTTGGATGTTTATGGCAAAAAATGCCATTGTTAAGAGTATAACTTTATACTCTTTCAATATCTGTTTAAAGTTAACTGAGTGTTTCAAGTGAATAAAATTTTAAGATTAAACTTGAAAAAGTCAGGTGCAGTGTCAGTAGATGACTGAAGTTTTGAATTGTCAATAAAACTTGAAATGAAAAATTTATTTGAAATACAAAAAAACAATTTTTCTTCAACCAATTTTTTTTCAACCGTGTGTTCTTAAATCTGCATTTCAAACCACTGGGGGTTTATTTAGTCATATGCCTGAGGAACTGTTTTTGTCTTGTAACCAGATTCTGAAGTGCTCTATCTGAGCTGTGACGCTACTCTTGGCAGTACCACCGGGGGCGCTGTACTGTTCCACACTACTGTTGTAGTCCCACACTGAAGAAACATCACTGTCAAACAAAGGGCTAAACAAAAAGAGGGTTTATGTAAATAAATAATTCAGAGGTTTTACACGTTTTTTGTGTTTGAATATTTTTGCTGACCTGGCAGTTTGTAGGTCCTCTACAGTGAGTTGATTCAGAGGGAGCTTCTTGGACTCAGCAATATAGACAGCTTTTCCAGCACAACTGTGGGCCTCTCTGAATGGCATCTATAAGATGTATAAGTCAGTACTTATCTCTAAGTACTTATCCCACTTATCCCCAAAGGGATAGTTCACTCAAAAATTCGTCCATATTTACCTCCATGTCATTCCAAACCTGTATGACTTTTTTCCATTTCATAAAAGATATTTTGGGGTATGTTATTAAACAAAAAGCAGTTGCTCCAATTGCCTTTCATTACATGGACAAAAAACCAGGGAGACATTTCTCGATTATCTTCTTTTGTGTTACACAAAACATGTAGTCATACAGGTTTTGGAATGACATCAGGGTAAGTAAATTATATAAAACTTTTATTTTGGGTTAACTACCCCTTACTTAAGAAATGGATGGGTTAGTAGACAAGCAGGGTAAATATACTCACTCCCTTTCTGACCAGATAGTAAGCCAGATCGGTGGCCAGCATGTCTGGGCTGAGAGCCTCTTCCATTGTCTTTTTATTAACCTAAAGAATGTAATGGCCACAGTGCTTAAGACTCAACATCTGAGACTCAGATTTCTATTTAACTGAACCAACAGTTTTGTTCCTGATTAGCATTGCCCATGACAAAACAACAGTAACATACAGTATAATCTGTCCCTTACCTGTAGAGTTGAAATGACACCTATTGTCACCTGCAGCACAGCATGTACTGTGTCAAAGGTGTCAAACATTGCTTCCTTATCCTCCTGCAGTAGAACAACTTACTATGAGAGAACGTTTTAAACGTTTTTACAAGTTAAATAATCAAATTCACTGTCTATTACGTTTGTACCTGTAGGTCTTTGTTGTATGTGCTTGGTAAGCCCTTAAGAGTCATCAGAAAGCCTGCACACTGTGTTACAGTGGAGTGAAATTTAAAATAGACACAAAAACAATAACTTAATATTTTGTAGTAAAACCTGCAGAAGAATTGACTGACAACTTATACTGGGTAAATTTCATAAAACCTTTCTAAAAATATTCAGGTTAGATTTTACTCCAGAATTAAAAGAGACCATTGCTTGAAGACCATTAAGGTTTTCTACATTATTTCCACATTATTTTGCATGCAATAAACTGTATTACAATAATGAGAATCATCAATAAAAATAATGGGTATAGTCTACGTCCTTATTGTGTTATAAAAAATGGGCATTAACTTAAATTGTGCTGTTTTGTCTTTAGATTAAGTTCAGATAAATAAAAAACATTTTTATTTATATAATATTCATTGAAAACATTGCATCATACGGGCAGATAAATGAATGACACATATCTTGCTGTAGGCTCTGTTGTGGTGCTCTCTTCTCCTCATTGAGTTTATAAATAAGTACTGTGTCTTACACTGCCAAACACTCGTCCTGCTTTGCTGCGGATGAGCTCCAGGCTGTCTGCGTTCTTCTTCTGAGGCATCAGACTGCTCCCTGTGCTGCTCACGCAAACACAAACAACAGCAATGGTGGGCTACACACACACACACAGAGCAGACAGAATCCCCCAGCATACAACACACAGCCTGCATACAGCAATCTGTTTATAGCAATGGGCATCTGTGACCCACAACCTCTGTATTGTCAGCTAAAGACAAAATAGTGTTGAATCCTGCACACTGTGCCACAATAGTGTCGCATAAGTGTAAATAGGCGCGAATTATTTGTGATGACTACTTCACTATGTAACTAAGGTCAGTACTGTACAAAACCCTGTGGTTAATATCAAGAGAAATCAGTTAATGTTCACAGACAGTACATTTCACAGGTCATAAAGAATAATGGTATTGGGAAAAAACGATTTGCTTTACAAACAGATGGTATGAGCTGAAAGTCCAAGAGTTGGGCTTAACTGAGATGGTAAGTGTACCATTAAATCACTTGAATCAAGACTTGTTCATTAGCAGTGCTGAAGTGCCTGGAGCTCAATGACAGCAGTTTCACAATGAGAATGTGTACGTGACCCGTTTGGCAAGATCCCCAAGAGCATGTAGTATTGCAGGGAGTAAAACTCTAAACCCAAGGGCTTCAAACTAATGATCTGGGTCCGCTGTGACATTATGGAGTAATAAGAGGACGCAAAAACATACAAACGGGACTTGTTCTTGTTCACTGGGCAGCAAATGTTTTTGGCTAATAACTGTTTCCTATTAGATGACGGTCTTCCTCAAGGGGGCATTTGATGGCTCTGAAAGCCAGATCCTCTACTGAAATCAAGCGAGAGGTGATGCAAGAGCTGAAGATAGCCATCATTAGACTAAATAAAATAAACTAATAAAAAACTAATAAAATAGCTCAACATGCTCCCAAACTTCATGTGCCACATGGTTACATGATACATGTAGCTATGCACATGAAATACATAAGATGATAATGCTCATCTCAACAGATACGTGTGAAGACTTGACCTTACCTGTACGCGTCAGACAGTGTAATGAAGGAGAACTCCTTAGTATTGTATAAAATCAGATCCTCTGCCATCCTGCTAAGGTGTGTCAGACACAATGATACCCAGAAGAGGAACTCAGCTGTTCATTGGTTGGATTAAATGACATTAAGAGACATTGAGGTAAATGAAGTAACTGACGCAGTTTATAATACTCTCATATAATTACTGAAGCAAAACTACAGACCCACAAAATCCCTCTGTCCAGTAGCATCCATACTGTTGATACTGATCCTGTCAAAGTTTAGTTCTGGGGAGTAATAAAAATCAGATGTAAATAGGTGGCCTTCTTGACCTGTATACTGAAACACGTAGCATATGTGCGTACTTCATATATCACTCATTACATATGGAAATTTTAATTAACCTTTACAGAGAAGTTCTCGGTCAATGTTAAAGGGATTCCCAGCAATGGCTCCGCTGCAAGGCACAAAAAACCTCCTTGACTTTCCTTGAGTTGACATGCATCAGCATATTTGAAAGATCTGTATCTAGGCAGTTAAAGTGTGTAACATAGGCACACCCAAAACTAACCTTCCCAAAGGCAACACATTAGTACGTTTCCTGATATCCTCCAGTCGCTCCATGTCCCTGCTTAGCGCCACTGCATGACTGCAAAAGATGATATAACCTAAATTAATTCAATAGTAATCAGAGATATGGTGCAACTTTATGAAATCTATATATGAGGTCATAACACTTTGAGAGCCTTAAGTTTTAAATTTATAGAAAACATTCAGGGTCGAATCATTCTATTCTAGAGCACCTGAGAATCCAGTGACTCCATCTGATTGGCTGAGCCCTCTGCGTGTGGGTGTATCCAGGAAACAGGATGTCGATCTCTCTGGTGTAACATATTAGAAGATGATTTGGGATGGGTGTGTGGTATATGTACATTATTCAGATTCCAACAGGTATCTGATTATTGCTCCAAGAGTCTAAGGTCGCTTGGAAAACTCTGTGAATTCTTACACTGCTGCTCTTTCCACCATAGTGTTAATAAGCTGTAACATTTGTCCTTTCAGAGTGTTAATAGCATCCCGCAGCCACAGTCGCATATCCGTTGCAACCTATGCAAACAAATAGGTAAAATGAAAACAAAATTATACAGTACAGCATAGTTTAAGAAATACTGAGTAAATAACAGATGAACTTAAGCCTGTTCAGTGTGGGCCAGGCCTACCTGATCATTTCTGCTCCTGCCTGTGTGAAGCTTTCCAGCTGGATCACCAATAATCTCCTTTGAAAGAACACAAAACTGATTTACATTTTTGTTCTGAAATTTAGCTCTAGTTTACAGCAAAATATTCATGTCAGGGTGTCATAAGCAAATGGTATAATCACAGAATCTGCTTCTAACCTTCAGTCTGCGTTCATTAGCAGTGTGAACATCCTCATCTCCATCTTTGATTGTAAATTCTCCTTTGGACCATTCATTAAAAACCTGATAAATTACAGTAACAAAATGTTTCAGCACCCCATTTGTTTATATTATAAACAGTAGCAATAATCTGAAATGTCTAATAATTAATACAACCCTTCTAAATACCGGGCTATTGTTGTTTATATGCAGATGATACGTGCTCTCTGTGTCAGGGCATTATTTTTTGTATGTGATATATTAAGCTTTGAATTTAGAAGGAAATGGACTATGGCACAGTGTCTTGGTAAATATTTACAGCGTCTTTGCGCTGTGTGAAAATATCCTAAGGAATATAGCACTATGAAACCAATTACACTGCTCCACACTTACATGGAGACTATTAAACAGGTTCAATTAGTTGTATAATGTGTAATCACCTTGTCAAGGCCTGAAAGGATCTGTTCCATCTCGTCTTGAGTGACCAGACCTGCTTTCTGTAACGCTTTAACATATGCTTTACTGCCTTTAATATCAGCCTCCCACATGCGCTTGTCATAAGCGATAGACGCATTAAACTTTTCCATTATTGGGTCGATGTTTCCCACGAACCGACCACCCCATAACTTATTTCCCTGTTTAAGACAGAATGTTAATAGAAATATTAAAAAAGTGTGGTAAGTTTTAGTAAGCATGTCTGTTTTAGTAGGCATCGCGACATATTTAAAGTTTGTTAAACCAGAAAACCTAATACCGAATTAAAACCAGAGTCTTAAACAAACTAAAATTACATGTTTACCTCTGAACTTTCCATTGCAAGTCACAGTCTTAGGCAGTCTTTATGTGCGATCAGAGTAACAATAGCGCTTAAAATACAAACAAATAGCATATATGCTTATATACCGCGACTTGAGAGGAGCACTTCCTTGCTTGTGTTTGGGAAGGCTTATGCTCTGCCCATGTTATGCAAATAAGTGCCAGTGAACCAGAAGGGTAGCACAGTTTCTCCAAAACTGTCATTCAGTTTAGTGAGCGTACAAGACAGAGCCTGTAGGACCGCCCCCAAAGGCAAACGTTAAATACACAGTTTTAAACGCTTGATGCCGCTATGCCACAACATTAAACTGAGAACAATAACGCAAAATAATTTTGCATACCTCTTATATATTTAATATTTAATAATATTAAACTATTAAAAATACAAAATAAAAGACTATACTCTTCAAGCTTCCAGGGTTTAAATAACTGCTTTACAATTTCAGGCAAGGCTTAAATAACTTTTATTGATGGACTAACTAGTTTTCTCCATCGTTTTTTGCATTTAAATTAGCCTGAACAGATCTTATGTATAACTTTAACTTGCTGCCTGGAAAACGCTGGTAATTTAATGCCGACCGAAACATACAACAAATAAAACGAAACGAAAAAGAAAACAAAAACCTTAAGCAAAATCTTAATATACACAATAAATAAATTTTTAAACAGCAGTAATTATAGTAATTATAATTATATTATAGATTATAACCATGACCTAGGTGGAATATGGAATATTTTGAACATGAAAACTAAGTAGGAACGTTTAACAGAAAGTTCGATTTTCCCACCGGGTAGTTATTAGTGGTCGAACCGTTGAAGCGACACGATGGAAGTGTAAGCCTTTCGTTTACTTTTGTATGGTTTAATAAAGTCATATCAGGTTTTTCTAACTAATTATTATAACTGATGTTATAGTTATATTTGTCCAAAATACTCGAAGTGAAGAAAACAGTTTTGTTTATAATGGCAGTTAGCGGCCGAGGGGAATATTCAGATGTAATTATGTGATCAGTACCTTCAAAGTCCATCTACCTGTACTTGTTAGTTCATATCGGTCTTGTAAGGATCCTTATAAAATAATATAGAGCCCCCAATTGCAACAGATAATGGACACGTTTCTTTCCCGAACGAGCTACTTACAAATTATATTCGAATGTTGTTCGAAAGTGTTTTTAACGTAGTTAGATACACAGACATCTGCGTCATTTGCAGTAGTTCAGGTGTCTATCACAGCTGTCGCCAAAATATTATTTTAATTCAATTACCATGAATTTGTCAGTTTAATTCAAATACTTGTTTTGTAGGCGGGATGCCAATGCTGCTATGCTGAGCAATTATGAGGTGTGTATGCATTTTTAAACCTTTATATATTCCATTTTTGTGTACAATTCAAATTGGTCTGTGTCTGGTCATATACATGCATTTTACTCCACTAGGTCTATCAGCTGCTGACAGATTTAAAAGAGAAAAGGAAGGAGATTGTTAAAAATAAGCACAGTGCTGGGCAGCAGAATCTCAATACAATTATGTATGAGGTGGGTTTATTGAATATGACTGTAAAGCAGTGGCTTTAAAACAACTATAAAATAATAAATAATATACAATATTACTTTATATCAAAAAGTGTAAACACAATAATACAGAATTGTTTTTTAAGCCTTCACACAGCTTCACTCATTCCTGCTTTCTAATATGCTAATGTATCTGCCTCTACAGACCCTGAAGTACCTCTCCAAGACCCCATGTGTTCATCAGAGCCCAGACATAGCGCAGCAGTTCCTTACTTCCATGCTGCCCCACAAGCTCACAAAGTGAGTTCCAAAACATCCACATTGAAGCAACATATAGAAGACAATAGGTTGTGGAAGATTTATTGACCTGTGACAGATTTTGAAAGGTAATGTAGGCAATTTCAGAGCGGCTACCAATAGCAAGCTACTTTGAAAGCATAAGATTCCAGCCTCCCTTTATAAACATAGGATCCTCTGCTCTCCAGTGCCACGCCTCATCCAAAACACATGAACAGAAGCATACATGGATGTATGCAAATATATAGTTTGACAGGCAAGCAGGACATCCTATCATTTAATTCGGACCAAATGCAATGATTGGATAAACATTTTATGGCCCTGCACCTTCCACAGTAGATAAATATATATTTAGACCAATTTACTTCGCAATTGCTATCAGGATCTGAAGAGACTTTCAACCAGCATAACAAAAAATGCTTCTGGAAAAATTGCCTACCCTGCCTTTAGTGCCCACATTGTAACATTTTTTGTACAAATCTTTGAGGCTACAGTAGTACAGTACAAGTTGTTTTCTTGTGTGAGCAGTTTTGCACCTAAAATCCAATAGCAAAACTATTCAAAAACTGTTAAGTCAGTGACAAAAGTAGATAGCTGTTTGTTGTTTTCTGTTCCTGTTTAAAGAGCAGAGAAGCTGCAGCTCCTTAACCACAGACCTCAGACTGCTGTTGAGATCCAGCTGGTGAGACACTAGTCTACTTTACTGTCTTTACTCTACGCCCACAGTCCTTATCTGTCATTTGCATGCCTATAAATAATTTCTCCTTGTTTACATTTTTGCCCATTTCCTGGAATTCTAAGAATATGTCAGCAGGTGGCATATTCAAATATGTATGAAAATTTAAAGTCAGGTGAGATTATCAGGATTATCTGCAAACAAAGAACAAGAAATCTCAAAAACCCATGACAAGACAATGTACAAGTTTTGTTAAAATATCTGTCTTCATTTTCTTAATGTATCATAAGTACACAACAGATTAAAACTAAATTGTGTGTGTGTGTGTGTGTGTGTGTG
>JAZGTJ010001271.1:0-60883 GCA_036877575.1 Botia almorhae | reverse complement strand
ACACGATATGTCCGTCAGGCAGGCTGAGATGCGAGTCGGTACCGTGGGATCATCAGGGTGGAAGGAGAGGTAGAGTTGGGTGTCATCCGCATAGCAGTGATAGTGAAAATCGGTCTACTTAGAAAGGTCTACTTAGGTCTTACTACTAAAGGTCTACTTAGATCTTACTTAGAAAAGAAAGCACATGGATGGAATCGTGGAGGTTCCCCCTGATGCTGAGACAGTATAGCTCCTACTCCTGAAGATGATGCGTCGACTTCCACTATAAATGGCTTAAGTGGATCGGGATGAATCAGGAGTGGAACTGATGTGAAGGCTTCCTGTAGCTTCTTCATGGCTTCTGTGGCATTGGCATCCCAGGACAGAGACTTGGGCTTGCCCTTTAACAGATTGGTTAATGGAGATGTGATGGAACTATAGTTGGCTATGAAACGGCGATAGAAATTGAAAAAACCTAGGAATCTTTGGAGTCCTTTGACATTAGTAGGAATTGGCCAAGATTTGATTGCTTCCACCTTCCCCTCGTCCATTTTGATACCTTTAAAGCCTATATCATAACCTAAGAATTGAACGGAAGTTTGGTGGAAAGTACACTTTTCAGCTTTTAGAAATAAATGGTGTTCGTGGAGCCATTTGAGGACCTCAGAAATGTGTTGCTTATGTTCTTCTTGTTCCGGGAGTACACTTAAATGTCATCAATATAAATGATCAGAAACCGGTTTAGGTACTCCCGGAACACCTCATTCATATAACATTGGAATACGGAGGGAGCATTAACAAGACCAAAAGGCATTACGAGGTACTCGTAGTGTCCTGTAGGAGTGATGGAAGCTGTCTTCCACTCGTCCCCCTCCCGTATTTGAATGAGGATATAAGCGCTTCTGAGGTCCAGTTTTATGAATCTTGGCTCCGCGAAGCTGCTCTAATGCTGTAGGGATGAGAGGAAGGGGATACCGGAAAGGAATAGTATTTTTGTTCAACTCACGATAATCAATGCAAGTCCACAAGCCTCTGTCCTTCTTTGCCACAAAGAAGAAGCTGGAAGCAGCAGGGGAGGTAGAGGTTCTGACATAATCTTGATTTAGGGCTTCAGTGATGCACTCCTCCATGGCCTTCTGTTCAGGGAGAGATAGTGAATATATTTTACCTCTGGGTACTGGTGCATCCAGAATGAGGTCAATGGCACAGTCCCATGGTCTGTGCGGTGGTAAGGCTGAGGCTCGTTTCGGACAGAAAACGTCAATGAAGTGGGTATATTTCTTAGGGATGGATGTAGATATTTTCTCCAGAGGGCTTTCAACGGATGTAGAATACACTGGAAGTTCAGAGTGAAAAACATGGGGTGTTGGTAAATTCGGGAAACATTTATCAAAACAGTTCTCACCCCTCTTCAGGACTTCTCCGGTGGACCATGATAGAGATGGGTCATGGAAAACGAGCCAAGGGCGCCCTAGTATGAGTCCAGATTCTTTTCTGGAGTTGAAGTTAATCACAGAGGTCGTCGGAGATGAAGTTGCCGGCTGACCCAAAGTCAATGAGTGCAGTGACTGAAACAGAGTAGTGAGCTGTACAATGGTAGTAAGTGGTGAGTCTTTTATAGGAGAAAAGGAAACAACACTCACCAGAGGTAATGGAGGACGAATGGGACATGTTTGAATTACATGTCCGGATTTTCCAAAGTATATGCACAGACCCTGGGTCAGCCGACGTTGATGTTCAGCTGAAGATAGATGAGTAAGACGGGTATGATCCAATTGCATGGGTTCAGGTGGTGGTTCTGGAGGGCTGGAGCGTTCTGGCTGGCGGTAACAATGGCAGATGTTGATAGTGTTCCTCCTCCATACATCTTTAAACCCTGTTGGCAACTCTTATTGACAGTTAAATAAAACGTTCTAAACCAATGGTGTCATCATATGAAGAGAGATGCAATCGAATGGAGGGATTCAAACCTTGCCGGTAAGCTGTTAACAGCAACTGTTCATTTCATCCGCTAGAAGCAACAAGCGTTCTGAAAGTAAGAGCATATTTTTGTATATTAGATTTGCCTTGGTTGAATCGATATAGTCTCTCACCAACAGATGAATCACCCGTAGGAATTCCAAAGACTTCCCGGAAGTGAGATATGAACGTTTCTAGCGTTTGAGTTGCGGGTTAGTTTTGTTGCCATAAGGATTCTGCAAATTGTAGTACTCTTTCCTTTAAAAGAGACAATAAAGCATATTTTAGCTTGTTCAGTAGGAAAACGTTGGGGTTGCATTTTGAGGCAGAGAGAGCATTGGAGGAGGAAACCGTTGCACTTGTCCACCAGACCAGAATAGGGTGCCGGATTTACCATGGGACTGGATAAAAGATCTGTAGACTGAATAAAGCTCAGGTTAAACCTGTATAACCTTTTACAGGGCACTCTCTGCTTCGGCCTCGTCCGCTCATCCAAACAAGGCCCGCCGAACCCCGGCCTTGTGCCCTGCAGCTTCCCCGGCTGCCTCTCATGCTATGCCCGGGCCTCTTACTGCACCCTGCCGCAGCAGCACACTCCCAACTCCCTGCCGCAGCAGCGGACTCCCAACTCCCTGCCGCACTCCCTAGCATGAGGACGCCTCCGCTAGCAGCTCACGCCCCGACGCCACCTTTTCCTCCTTCCACTCCCTCCTCTTCTTATTTGCCTCTTCCTCATTCCCTTTTGGGAGCCATTTTTAGTGTGAGCCTGCCTTTGCAAACGGCCGCAGCCTCAGACCCTCTTATTAATCCTCCTCAAATGCGTTCTTCATTTCGTTTTTTTCTCTGCCTCTCTTTTGCCAACTGATTTCAGAATTCTGTATTACGTTCGGTAGATATACTAGAGATAATTTGTTTTCCTCACAGAAGATGCAAACTAAATTATCTCTATAATTGCCAAGCTCGTCCTGCATTACAGCGTCTTTTTTACACAAAGGTTAAGATATTTTCAGCTAAATGCGCAGTCCGCATCGCCCAGTGTAATCAGTGTCCCTTTTCGGATGCCACGGGCACTGGTCTCGCCAACAGCATATTCTTCGGCAGTCATTAAATGTTTTGCGCTATTTGTAGATCTATTAACATTGTACTACCTCTTGCCCTCAGGTAATCAATTCCCCTATGCCCGGAACCGAGCTTTGTTAAACGTACTAACTACGTCCCGCAGCCCGCTATCACAGATCGCTCTTTTAGAGATTTCAGAGGCAGACAGGTCCGCAATAATTTTAATGTGGGGAAATGTATGAGACAGCGCTGTTGTTACCTCCACGTCTACAATTTGTGGTGGAGCCCACACCCACTGTCTGTTCTGTTTCAAAATCTTCGTACAATATTAATAATACATAATTCTTTTGACTCCCGTAAATATAAATCTAAACTTCCTTGTAAAGGAAAGTGTTCCCGTAGCTCAGTTGGTAGAGCATTGCCCTGGCAGCGCAGGGTTTGTGGGTTCGTTTCCCGGGGGGCACATGCACTGTCAAATGTATAGCTGGAGTGTACCGTGAGCCGCTTTGGTTAATGGTATCTGCCAAATGCATAAATAAATTTTTTCTTGCCTGGCTTTTGAATTGTCTCCACCCTGACACCAACTTTACCAACTTTCTTTTGTCCGGTCTAAAATACGTCCGTAATGCCGATCTCGAATCGCTCCCCACTCTAAATTTTATCTGCAATAATCGGCTCTAAAATAGTAGACGAGCTAATTTGCGATATCAACCAAGCGATAATGTTTTCAAAACGTCGGCCACAATGCATGGTTAAAGTAGACATAACGGCAGTTTTGAATTAATGCCCACCAGTCCAAAGGTATAGCACTTGTTTGGCATCCGTTGGCGCAATAAATTCTACTTCGCGGTGCATTTAAACATCGGCCGCAAAAGCAGCCCCAAAATATTCATCACCTTGTCAGAAGCCATATGCTAGATTTTGTCCAATTACGACATTCCTTGCCTTCTCTATTTGCCCGATGATTTCCTAATAATTTTGCTTCACTACGCTGTCCCAGCCACTCACTTCTTCTCAGTCCTAAAAGGGTCCGCTGAACTCGGGATCCCTATCGGCCAAGACAAAACATCACCAAGACATGAGGTCCGGCCTCAACAATTGAATTCCTAGGCATTAATTTAGACTCTGTTAAATTTCAGGCCTCCTTACCAAAAGAGAAAATTGACAGAATTATCCTGGTCGCTGTTCAATTTTCTAGTTAACCAATCTCCTTGATTCGCCTTAGTTCTCAGCCTCCTCGGCCTTATATGAGCTCTATCCCATTGTCGTAGCAGCCTTTCTCTAGGGCAAAGAAAGGTCAGCTAAAAGTAATTTAGTGCATTGTTATCATGAAACAATGGTATTCTGCATTAATAAAGGTCGTTGTCATGCCCCAGCATTAATGCCTTTTCTAAGACGGCTTACCTGGATTTCAGCTCACGATCAATTTGTAATAATCACGTTCTGGGTCCCAAAAATCAAATCGCTGACACACTCTCATTTTTTCTTTTCAGAAATTCAGGCAGCTGGCTCCAGAAGCAGATCCATCCCCATCTTCAGTACCTCCTTACGTTACCCCCAAATCACCCGTTAAACCACCTCCTCGACTGGGCGCAATGTTTCTATCTTGGCCTTCTTTAGTTTTCTCCGGTGCTCCGAACTATCCATCACTTCTCGCTTCAATCCAGTTATCCATCCTACAATCGCAGACTTACAGATTTTAGACAAGAAACGATTACTTTATTATACAAAGTAAAACAGACCAAGCAAAGAAAGGCCATTTTATTTATATCTTTAACTTATCTCCCATTCAATCGTATCTCTCTCTCTTAAATTATCTGCAGTAAAGAAGTTCCCTGGTCCAGTCTCCAAACGCTCCACTTTTTGTCGATGACTCTAATCACCCCGTTACAAGGTTCTGGTTCCAAAAACAATTAGTCCTCACTCAGTCCGTTATTCCAGCAGACCAATTTTCTAGCCATTCATTTCGTATAAGCGCAGCAACTACAGCCTCTCAAAAAGGTCTTTCACAATCAAATTCAAGCTTTAGACCACTGGTCATCCGTAGTGTTCAAAAGGCACATAAGATCTAGCCACTTCCACATCCAAAAAGCTCACCTAGCCCTAATTAGCTGATTTTATAATAACCTGTGCTCCTCCACCTTTTTAAATTCCTTCCCCGTTTTATTTTTAAATGATTCTCCCTATTTTCGTTTTACAAATCACATTGTTTTTGTTCGTCAAAAAAAACAAAACAAAAAACATCTTAGCTTCTTTACTTGTTTTCTTGCAGGCCCCCGTTTATGGGCAGAGCTTCGTCCTCCTCTTTAAGCACCGGTGGAGCCCTCCCCGCTTGAATAGCATCTGAGCCTGTCTTGCTAGGCATCGTCGAACGGTCATGTTCACGTCGGTGTGCGGGCACCCCGTTCAGAAAGCCGTCCTCAACTTCAGCACTCCGAATTGCTGGTTGAGCCCTCCCGTCCGAATGCTGTGGACGTCACCCCTTCGATTGCAGGCGCGGGCCTACCAGTCCGATGCAGTGAGCATCTCTGTCATAGCTCCCGTTGGATGCTGCGAGGGCCAGAAACCAGTTGCGAGGATCCATCCATCAGTTGCGGAGAAACCAGTTTCAAAATTTTGCTTTTCTCCAAATTTAAGCCCGTCCGCGACAATGCTTTTGTTCAACTGCCAGCAGGGTTTACCCATTCGATGCTGCAAGCATTAAGCTCCCGTCGGATGCTGCGAGAACCCTCCCGGTTGAACGTTTTGTTCCGCTTCATTTCGCTTTTCGTCCGTTCCGCGAGCCAGCCCTCTTTATTTTCTTAATTTCGTTTTTACACCGCTTTTAAATTCCATATTGTCCGCGTATTCGTATAACACTGTTAAGACCCGAGTAAAGAATGCAGAAACGAAACTTCCAAGTTAGGTCGTCTTCGTCTATTTCAAAACAGTTCGACTGCTCGCCGGGCTTACCCCTCCGAGGCCACAAGCACCTCAGCTTAAGTTCCCATCGAATGCCGGATTTCATTTTGCCCTTATTCCGCTTTCTAGCCGTCAAATTTGTTTATTTCGTTTCCTCCCCGTTTTTTAAATTTGTTTCAGATTTTCTGCGTAGTCCTTTAATACCGCCGGCTCCGTAGTAATAAATCAAGTATTTCGTGATTTGCAGTATCAATTTATTGCTAGTAACATCGCTTTCATTTAAGTCCACTACCCGACCGCTTGCGAGCCCTTCCGGTCGTGCTTCGCTTTATGCTTATCCCATCTTCCGTCCGTTACGCACATTTCTGTTCTGTTTTTCATATTCGTTTGAAATTATTTTTATTTTCCACATATACCCTTCAAGTCCCAGGTAAGAATCAACCAATTTCGTAATTTGCTGATTTCTTAATTGCTAATACGTTACGTTGTCACTACCCGACCGCTGACAGGGCTTACCCGTCCAGCAGTGGGAGCTTTTTGAGCTCCCGTCGGACGCTGCAAGAGCCCTTCCAGCCGCTATTATTTACTTTACATTTTTGGGGGGATTTTTCTTCCCGCGGCTGTCTGGCAATCATTCTGCTTTTTGGGGAAGTACTCTGGGTTCGGGCCAAATTCCGAGCTCTGAGCCCTCCCCCCGAACAGCATGCCAAATACATCACGTGACAGTCTCGCAGCATCCCTCCGCCACCCCATGGATCATTTACGATTGCATGTCAGTGCGAACTCGTGAAACTCTTTATATAGGTTGGGGTGTCTGTCTTTCAGGTTCTTTGCTAAATTAGTGGTGTTAGCACCTTTTGTTAGCACTTTGTAAAAACACTTGCATATTTGCTTGCTTGTGTCTTTTGCCTTTCTGGTTCATTTGCCTCAAATCTAAAATAGTTCCAGACAGCACTTCTGCTGTGTTCTTATTCCACCAAAGCCAGTCGTGGCTCCGCACTCGCTTCATACTCACTAACACTATTACCTGTAACAAATGAGACAAGACAGGCACTGCGGTCACGTGTGCTGTGTGTAACTCGCTGTTGGAGAGAAGGGAGAGAGTGAAAGCACCAAAGCTAGGCTGCTGTCAGTGTATCAATACTTAGAGAAATGAGTACTGGTACGGTTTCATATATGTAATGTATAGATATTTATCGAAATATCGAAATATAGATATTTTTGACAACACTACCTGGCACCTATAAGAGTAGTCAATGGTAGTCAATACAACTACAGCTTTATATGGGTAAAAGCAGCATGAACGTTCTCCAAAGTTTCACGATTTCATTTAAGTTACAGTATTTGTGTCAATTGATGTCAATTTCATCCCATTAGTTAACAACCTGACTGTTTTAATCTGTGTATATGAAAACAATTTTAATGTTTTATGATATAATGCTGAATATAGATGACATCATTGTTCCCAAATTTAAATCTCACACAGATGCTTCAGATGATGAAATGTACAGTGATTCAATGAAACAGCCAATAAAACAAGAGAAGGTACAATCACAATTGATTTATAATGCTGTTTAATGCTTTCAACAAAATTTAAAGATACTGAAAGTTGACGAAGGTCTTTAAAACATTCCAAGAAACAACAAAACATTATTGTGATTTATGAGCTGGGTTAAATCCACAGAATACATCTTGCTATAAGGTCTTGCAGTACTGATGTGTCATACATCACCAGAACTTTGCAAGTGTTGTGGGGTTCTTGGCAAAACTCTAAGTATGACTCGAAATCCTTGGCATAAATATTAATTATAGTTAAAAAACATCTGCCAAAAATAGTTATTTCCCAGAAAGAAAAAGAGAGGAAAAATAAAGGAGGAAGCATTAATTTGTCATGTCAGAACAATATAAATGAGACTGTGATGCTCTTCCCAGGGTTCAGGAGTTCCCAGGGACCATTTGGCAGATATAGGTGCAACTGAAATCAACATGCCGAAGCAACAATGGAGAAACAGAGAGCCTCAGTGTAGAAGTCAGGATGGAAAACCACAGGGAGTTACACCCCTGGTCCACTACCAACTGGCACTTGGAATGGTCCAAATTGACACAATGTCACTAAGCAGAGGAAAAGTTGCGGCTTGAGTCAGTGTTTAAAAACATTTGAATACGATAACATCAACAAGCAAAAATATGGTAGCCAATTTTCCACCAACATTTGTGAATGGAAGCGAATGCTTTAATACACTAGAAATCTATCTAAAAAGTACTCAGTGGTGCTTTGAACAAACCCTTAACCCACAGAATTAAATTGTTGTTAAACTTGTCCTTAGCTTTAGACTTTACTAGAAAGTCAACACAATGTCATTATATGTTATTATATTATGTGATTTTCTTTTGAAAACATACATTTTAACTTCATGATATGACTAAATTTGTTTAGGAAACAAAACATTGCACGAACAGATTCATACGCATACTCTCAGGATGTTAGTGGAAACTAACCAACCAGCCAAACACGATAACTTGCCAGAGCACAGTTGCATAGTAACTTCTATTTTTGTTAATTATTAAGTCAATAAATGCATAGATTTACCATATTTATATAACACACTGATATGTGTGTGTAGTATTTATATGTATTACGGAGGAGGCTCCTGCTCTGCCTCCTCCACACAACCAGAGAGAACACTCTCCTGAGTATTAATATCAATTCTCACTACATTTCCCATGGGTCCGTATCTGTGGCTGATCACTTCCTGTTTGCCACACCTGACTCCAATCAAGCCGGCAATTTAAACCTCCATTCCTAGAGACTCAGTGCGATGTCTTGTTTTGCCCTGGATAACATTTCAGAGTGTTTTCTACTGTTGTTTATATTTGGATTGTCTATTGTGTTTTCTGATTGTTTGCTGCCTGCCTTTTTGACTCTGCCTTGGGTTATGTTTTTGGATTGTTTGCTGCCTGCCTTTGGACTTTGTTTGGATAACGTGTTGATTGTTTGCTGCCTGTCCCAACCACTGCCTGTACTATTGTTGTTGTTTTAGTCCCTATTGCTCTGTTTGCCGTTATTTTGAACTACTGCCTGTTTTGACCATTTTTAATAAATACGCTGCAGATGGATCCTCACAACGTTTTCCATTTCCGTTACAGTATGTAGCTACATCAATGATAATATTTTGATGATGAAAAGACTGCCGTTTTTACATTTTACTTTATTCTTTCCAATTTGTGCATCTTGCTTTACTGTGTTTTTTAACCGAATGCAATTGTGAATGTTTGTTCAATAAAAAAACTAGCGCTACCAGCCTTTTTGTAAATGTTTACATTAATGCACAATGTATTCTAATTTAAAACGTGTTTCGAAATGTAATTATATATGTTTTGCAATGCACTTATTTACAATTAATTTATAAATTATATTTCTAATTAACTGCAGCGTGCCAAACATTGTCATGATATAGACAAGTAGTAATACAGTATAATATAACAAGGCAATAGTTTCCTAACAATAAAATTCCTAACACTCACGTCCACTTTTTGCTTAAATAGGATACATGTCAACAAGTTTAGTATTACTATTATTTACTATTACTATGATTAATTACACAACAATGGATAAAACTGCATAATTTTACACAATTTATCCGGTAGCCTCTCCTAGCCTTTTCTGTTATCTGATAACATCCCCTAAATCTACTAATTTAATGAAGAATAATCCACTAGAATGCTTTGCACATGTAATTTAATTCAGATGTTCTGATAATATACAAATCTTGTTCTTTAGACATACATTTTTTTAGAATCTCATCATAAACACTGTGTTCTGCTGCAAATCTATGGCATTGCTAGTACCTGAAGCTAACTTCCAGGAATTATTCACCTTTGCTGTGAAGAGATGGTCCATTGGCGTCAACGGAGTTGACACGACTCTCTTTCTACGGCTCTAAAAAGGACGCTACAGGACTTTACCAACAACGTCAGTAGGACGTAATTAATATTCAGAAGATCAGTCTTTGTTGTAGTACGATTCAAAATTTTGCTAATGGTAAAACGAATTGTATAAGCACGTACAAAACTGTTTAGTGACATAAATTAATTAAATGTAGAGTGGAAAATTCTGCCACAGAGGCAGATATTCCAAACTGGATCCAGTAGCACAGCGTGGTAAGAATGAGTCACATTCCTTAAATGGCAAGTTAAGTATTTGGATCAAATAACCATTTATTTAGGTTTCTCTTTAGTACCAAGACCTGATGTGTCTAGAAATTGGTGACAGTGCTCAGGTATATGCTGCCTTTCTTGTGTACATGGATCTGACACAAGGTAAGAAAATGAAAGAAAGTAAATCTCAGAGGATCATAATGTTTACATTGCACCAACAGAAGAAAACAGCATTGCATAACAAGATGGGAGCTCAAATGTTTTTTTTTTGTTTCTTGAAGTTTGTGGGTGGTCAGAGGTGGTTTGCATTACCTGTCCAGAATTACAGACGGTTCTGCTGGAGGGTCAGGTGAACGAGAGAGACATGGTCCAGAAGATCTACCCACTTCCTTTACACCGATCTATCAAACACATAGAGTAGAGGACAGTCAATGCTGAGTCAATTTCTAATGAAAGTGACCCCAAAAATCTAATTGTGAGATTTCAAAAGATTGCCACACCATCAAACAATATCACATAATGTTAAACATCTAAACAATATTATATAATGTAGATAAATGGTTTATGTATATTCTTTCAGACGTCTTTATAATATTGTTCATTAAGTTACAAATTTTTTAAAAATAATGTTCTTGCCCATCTCTTCTATTTTTGACAAAGGTGTCCCAATGCTCTTGTGAGTGGTGGTATCTGGTGGCATCCAGTCTAGTGTACCAGGGGTTGTGTGATGGCTTTCTCTAATCCTTCAATGGACATCCAAGACCAAGGCCACCGACAACATCACAAACGCAGGTTACAGACATGAGATGCACCCAGATACATCAAAAAAAGCCATTAACGATTGTGATCTGATCATTTTGGATTGATATTTATGAATTATGCAGGACAATTTAAATTAAATAAATTTATAAACAGGTATTATCTTTGAAGATGAGAAAGACAGAAATTGTAGGATCTGCTTTGGAATTAATTATATTTTATTATAATGCAGTTGATCCATGCTGGTTTTGTCTTTATCCTGGTACATCTTACTGTACTGGAAAAAGCAGCAGAGAGATTTTGCAGTATTACACAAAAACAAGACAACTGAGCTTTTCCATTCCATTTAAATATATTTTAAGATGAAAAAATTCAGTTTTACAAATATTGGAAATGTGGTTTTCAAAGGACAAATTGTTATAAAAAATGACACCCAGCTTGTTGGCTAATGAAGCAGGCTTTATAGAGCATCCATCAAGAGTAAGGCAGTGTTCTATGTTGTTGCCTGTAGAGGGTTTTTGTCCAATAAGTAAAACCTCTGTTTTATCTGAATTTAATAGTAGAAATTTGCTAGTCATCCAAGTTTTGATATCGACCATGCATTCTGTTAGTTTGGTGAATTTATGAGTCTCATTGGGCCTAGAAGAAATGTACAGCTGAGTATCATCAGCATAACAATGAAAACTAACTCCATGTCTCTTAATAATTGCACCCAGAGGTAGCATGTACAGAGTGAAAAGAATAGGCCCAAGCACTGAGCCCTGCGGTACTACATATTGGACTTATGATCGGTATGACATCTTTTCACTCACAGCAACAAACCGTAATCGGTCAGATAAATATGATTTAAACCTTGCCAGTGCAGTTCCATTTATGCCAACATAATTTTCAAGTCTATTAAGTAGAATACTGTGGTCAATAGTGTCAAAGGCTGCACTAATGTCAAGTAATACTAGAAGAGAGATGCAGCCCAAAAGCAGATTGGCTGTCAAAAGCAGATCATGTCACTCTGATGAGAGCAGTCTCTGTACTATGATATGGCCTGAATCCTCACTGGAAATTTTTGCAGATACCATTTCTTTCCAGGAATGAACATATCTGTGAAGACACCACCTTTTCCAGTATTTTTGAGATAGAAGGTAAATTTGAGATTTCTGTAGTTCTGTAGTTTACTAGTTCCCTGGGATCAAGTTGCGTTTTTTTTAATAAGGGGTCTGATAACAGCCAGTTTATAAGGTTTTGGGACATATCCCAACACCAATGATGAATTAATAATACTATGTAGAGGATCTATAATTTCAGGCAGCATCTCTTTCAGCAACCTGGTAGGTATAGGATCAAGCATACATGTTGTTGATTTCGATGAAGTGATTATTTTTGACAGTTCATCCCTATCTATAGTAGAGAATGACTGGAGTTGCTCCTTGGGCAAGTTATGATGTACCATCCGATTTGTTTGTGTTGAAGGCAGTTGCATGTTTATGATTTTTTTTCCGGCAGTATCTATTTCATCGCTATTATGATATTGACAACTGTCAGAAGCAGATGACGCTTTATCTTTGGTTAATTTAGCAACAGTGTCAAATAGATATCCGGTGTTAGTGTTATTTTTTTTTAAAGATTTGAAAAGTAGGCAGATCTGGAGCTTTTTAAGCCCTTTCTATAATTTGAAACATTCTCCTTCCATGCTATCTGAAATACTTCCAGTTTTGTTTGCTTCCAGCTGCGGTCCATTTTCCGGGCTGCTTTTTTTTGAGCGTGGGTATGCTCGTTATACCACGGCGTTGGACTGCTGTTCACCTATGTTGGAGCAACTATGTCTAAGGTGTTACAAAATAGGGAGGTAACATTTTCTGTTGCGCTGTGCGTTATGTTATCCGTTACGTTAAGGAATGAAGACAGTTCAGGTAGATTTTTGATGAAAGAATCTTTAGTGGTAGAATTTATTGTTCTACATTTATAGCAAATTGCTGATTTTGCAGCCATAGGTAAATGTATTTTACAGGACACAACATAATGCTCTGAAATGTCTTAACTCTGCTGCAGAATATTGATCTCATCAAAATTTACACCATGAAACAGGATTAAATCTAAAGTATGATTACGACAATGAGTTGGTCTTTTTAACACCAATGATGAATTAATAATACTATGTAGAGGATCTATAATTTCAGGCAGCATCTCTTTCAGCAACCTGGTAGTTATAGGATCAAGCATACATTTTGTTGGTTTGATGTCAAGCATACATGACATGTTGATGGTCCTGACTTTGTCTTTGAAAGCCAAACACAATGCATCCTTTTCATTATCCATGTGGATGTTAAAATCACCAACAATAAAGACTTGATCGGTGGCCAGTACTACTTCTGATAAAAAGTCAGCAAATTCATTTCCTGATAAAGTTTGTGTGGTACCCTGGTGGCCTGTAGACAGTAGAAATGACAAAGTCTGCTTATTTACCCCAGATGAAGTTATTTTGAGCACCATTACTTCAAAAGAGTTTTAACTAAAGTCAGATTTTGGATTGATGTAAATGTATTACTATAAAGTGCAGCAACACCTCCCTCTTTGCCTTTTGGACAAGGCTCATGCCTATAGCAGTAATTTTGGGGGATTGACTCATTTAATTTAATGTAATTGTCCCATTTAGTTTCTGTCAAGCAGAGCACATCTAGGTTATGATCTGTGATCATATCATTAACAAACAGTGCTTTTGTAGAGAGAACTATAATATTCAGCAAACCAAGCTTTATTGTTTGTCTGTATTATGTATCTTTTGTCTGCAAAAGATACATAAGATCAATGTCTGCATTGATTAAATTGCCATTTAATTGTTTACGGGTTTTCTTGTAGTTACCAGTCGGGGGGACAGACATAGTCTCTATATTATAATATTTAGGTGATTCTATGGGTTGCAAATTATGTGACATCTGTGACGTGACAGCTGGCAGGCAGTTGGTTAAGCTAATCTGCCTGCTTCCTGACTGTGGACACCACTTACTTGTTGACCACAAACAAAATAAATGGGTAAATATATCTAAGCGACAACATTAACAAACCAGATGCCTTTATCCTGGGTTAGTTGTTGGATGTGTATTTATTCTTCAATCAGCTTCAAACGTTCTGCATTTTTGGCAATACTGTTTGGCCCAACTGTATAGACACTTTAAATAATCATACACATGGGATATTATTTACTTTAGTGTGAAAATAGAAAAAAAAGACTTACTGTTTCTTTAGGAAAAAAATGTGCTTAAGACTATGCTAAGTATATCATTACTGTCATAACTGTAAAAAGAAACAGCACTTCCTGGTAATAAAACATATATGTCTGTCTGAAGGCTGGCTTTGAAACTGGTACTGGTTTTTAAATCAACGTATAAAAAAATGGAATGTAAATGTCAAACTAGCTTTTTATAGAACACAATGAGTATCAGAAATGACTGGTGTCACTAAACATTACTCCTTCAGATGCTGTAATCTAATCATTCAGCCACATTTAAACTCACTCAACATCTCAACAAAACCAGCTATGAAGAAACTGCACTGCATACTTTCAGCAACAAATCTACTAATGATACATACAGCACCACTGTCCTGAGCTTTGTAACACATAAATCAAAGGAAAGGTAAAAAAAATGTGTAATACATTTGTGGGTGAAAAATACTTTGCTCACGTAGTAAAAAAAACACTTGGGATGCTATAAATGGACTTGTGTTTCTGTTTATACGATTTCCCATCCCATGTCTCATCCCAAGTCTTAACATTTCCACTTTGCCCCTGGTCCACCACATGTCTGTGGATGTTCTGAGGGTACATGTGCTGTATTTTGAGTATGTTGATATCTGGAAGATGTTTGTGTCAAAGGGAAGGCAAAATCCAGGATGATTTGTGCATGGCTCTCTCCACTGTATGTAGTCTATGAGTTGGAGAAGGCTTATGGGTAGTGTAAGGCAAGAATTGAGGAACAGTCTGAAAATGGCTTTTCCATTCGAAACTTGGGTCAAATCCCAGTCTCCTTTAACAAGGCCATTCCATGCCCCTAGATGTCAAGAGTCACAAACAAACCAGTAAGACATCTGGGACAGGAGCGTAATATGTAAACTGAGGGAATAAAAGGGCAGAACATCCCTTTTGACCATGTCATTAACCTCATGCTTTTGCAGATTAGTACTCTTGGGGTGAGGAGGCATGGAAAGGAGTTATAAGGAACATTGGGGCAGTTCTGACTCGCTGTTGGCCTGAGTCAGGGTCTCAGCATGCTATGTCATATCTTCATCCTCCGAGCAGTAGTCCCGTCCCTATGGAAATAAAAATGAAAACAACCAAGTTACTTTGCAAACAAGTATGAATAAACCAATTTAGTGGGTTGTCTAGACAGGACTTTTTCCAATATGTGAGTGGCAATGGCACATGCATATCTCTGTGCCGCAGTTCTAGGGTATTGCTATGACATTGCTAAGGTAATCAAAGTGGTTTTTGACATGTTCCTTGGGCCATACTCACATTTCTATGATATCCAATTAATGCCCCAACTCTCTCTTTCAATGTAATTTTTTTTGCCCATTTTATTATCCACTATCAAGCCATCTAATTTAGGGTATAATTCGTGTCCATACCAGAAATAGTAAGAGATGATTTACGCGTAGTTATAATCTTTTTTGTTCAAAAAAGTACAAGCAGTAATAGTGATGCTTGCCATAGGATTTGTGTTAAAAATTCACAAACACACCTTTTCAATCTTCTCATCTAGCATTCTGAAGAACTCTTGCTGGCTCTCTGAAGAGTGGATACTGATAAACATTGAGAACATTGGTCTTAAATACAGTTTCTTTTTAATTCTTGGTATTTAAGAACAGAAACCAAACACATACTCACCTGATCTTATTACTATTTCCCGTGGCATCTTTATGCCTGCCCCGGTGCAAAAATGTGCTCTTTTCCTGAAACACATATAGAACGTGTCCTCTAGTAAGATGACATGACTATTTGAATATGTCACTTGATTTGCATGAATCTTTACCAAGTTATCTTGGTTCCGTGTGTTCATGCGCTCCTCTTCCCCCTGCATGAACTTCACCTTCTCAACTCCTTTCAGTTTGTACTCATCTACAACACAGACAGTAAATGACACTTGACTTTAGCTTGCTGAGTCCACAATGAGCCGTAAACCGTAACTGTTGTACCTGAGGGTTCCAGGGGAAAGTGTCTGCTAAATAACTGCTTTGTACCTGTACTAACAAGATGTGGGACTGATTAAATCTTTTATCTTATTTTATCAATGTGCAAAGTTGGTTGAGTATTTAGGTTAAACGTATAATGAAAAAAATGTAGATTTTATGTGGTCACCATTTTTTTAATGTTTGTCTCCATTTTAAATCACCTTTACGCTGTTAATTTAAATAGTCTCATGTTGACAATTTATTTTGTAAGTATGAATGTTTAATTTGGTCTCTAAATACATATGAGGTATACACGTTAATTCTTATGTTAATTCTTATGTTAATTCTACTACCATAAATTACAACTCAGCAACATGTTTGCTACTGCAATTAAAATTAAAGAACTTTGCGTTTAATCATTTGCACTCATTTAAAATATTCTTAATTAAGTTTTGAATAAGAAAAATTTTAATAAGGCTCTGACTCCAATAAATGCAAAACAAGAGACTGAAGATCACACATGGAAGCACTGAAAGGGCACTGACCAGAGAAGGCATCTCCATTGCTGTAAGCCTTACCCCGACCCTCTTCACTAGGAACTGATGACAATTGCTTGGCTGAGGTGCAGCCCATCGCCTCACTCCCTCTCCTCACCTTCCTGCATGGCACTCTCTACTGCACCTGATCACCACACAAAACACAGTGTCATATACTGCTGTAAATCTGCATAGACATGCAACAACAAAAAAATCCACACAAAACCTTCTGACAAAAATTGCATGCTGTTAAAGTAAACTAATTTACTTCGCATAGTCCAGCATGAAGCCTAATCTATCAGTATTGACGCAAGATGGACAAAAATTTCATATCTGGGTGTCACATTTGTGTACCCTGTTTGTGCTGAGCAACTGATATGAATTTGAGTTAACAGAGCACTAGCCTCACAAGCAATGAGTTGCTTGGTCGAATTTCGCTGGAAATGTGAGTTTGACTTAAACATAAATAAAAAGACATCAAGCACCCTGCAATTTTGTTTTGAAAGATGGTGAAAAAGAGACAAAAGTTACAGACTACAGCTTTATTTTAACCATGATAGATTTTTTCAAAACTACTCTTTTCTTACCAATTTTTGTGTTTACTTTAAACCAAGCAATGTCATGGTCAAGTCTTTGTATGAAGTGGATCTGCTTGCAATGGAATACTAGATTTCTATTAACTAGATATGCTACTCTGTATACTGCTTCATATTTCTTAAAAATGGTAATCCAATAGCTACTCTCAAAGCAGAATTTGCATACCGTGCAAAGTATACATCCTATATACTACAGAAACAGGAAAAATAGGACATTGGTATGCTATCGCAAACATAAACACATTTATTTAAACAGCCACTATTATTTTGATATGACATTTTTACTTGTGCCTTTAAATGTTCAAACACTTTTGGGGGCCTCTGTATACTCCAAAGGATTTATATTCCACCATAGAGCTAATATTTATTTAAATTATTTATTTAAAAACTGGTCAATTTACATCAAAAAACATTTTTACATAGCCACCACAACCAAAACAATGTCTTTTTAAATAACTCTAAAACTTTTATATTAACTTAAAGACGTCATTTTTCGTGTATGAACACCATCCAATCAGAGCAAACATGCATGTCCAGCTGGAGCCTTGCACATAAAGGGCCCTTGTGTGGCATCAATAGAGCTGCACACAGTGGCGGCCAATCCAAGAGGCTGAACTAATCGAGGTAATAACCGTTAACCGTCAAACACACCACGAAAAACCACAGCGATCACAACACAAGTGACAACTGTTGTTACAATATGAAGATGGGCTGTGATCAAACTTAACAGTGCAATGCGCTTGTGTATGAAACATGAAACTACAATAATGGTCGGCAAATGATGTTCATCATGTTTACAAAATTTTCTTGGTTGTTTTCTTCCCCTTTCATATCTAACATTACACTCAACCAATATGGCCTAATAGTGAATGTGTACAATGATTAACACTTTTGACTGCATGCGAACACACAAACTTACCGATACAACATGCCGATACAACATGCACACAATCATAGGCACTTACAGTTATAAATGTGTGTTTAAAAAAAAAGCCATCACTAAGTGTGGATATGATTTGTTTTGCTGGTAATGTTGACCACAACGTAGCAGACAATGGTGGTCGCGAAACAAAAGCACATTTCACTCGAATCCCTGAGAGCGCATCAACAAAACGAAGTATTTAGAAAGTATAGAGCATAATAAATCACTTTGTACGATTGATGTTACCGTTAGTGCAGATGAAGAGGTTAATCGTGCTGTTCGTGATCAGCAGCAGGAAAAGCGCTCAAGCGGGATCAACTAACATTGATGATTAGCCCGCAGACGAGAGTAATCGAGTCCTACAAACTATTCACAGACAGAAGCGATCGCGCGAGATACAATCAACACTGACGACTGGATATTTTATAAAGTATCATGGCCGGCTTCAACTAAGAGACAAAAGATAGCCCAGTATTATTTTCTTAAAAGTCCACTCCTGGTGGAGTCTGGTTTCTCGCAAGGTTTTATCTCCACTTCAACAGCTTTTAATTTTTTTTGTCGCTGTTGGCTTGCTTGTGGGAGACTGCTGACATTCTAGAAGACATACTTTGGCAATATCACTTTTAATATAACAGCAGGGGCACCATGAACAGTTTCAAAGGTGGTCTGCAAAACAGAATTTTGGGCCCCATCCTTTGTTTTGGGAATTTAAAATAAAATAACTTATATGAAGACATAAAATAATCTTACAGGGTCAGAAATGAACTCTACCATATTTGCCCCCTGGAACTGATTTCTTGGGGCATTTTGTACTTTTATTTTTTTATAATTTTCATTAAATGCCTGTGTTGTCTTTCATATCAAATACATAAATGTAATTATTTAATCAGAATAATGGCGCATAATAGGCTGCTACTAATGTTATTAGTATAACATTAGAATCTACCACCAGCACTTGTTTTTTAAATTCTGGGTACTAACAGTTGGCCAGAACCTTCAGATCGCAGTGAACGTGAAGCACCATAATAGGAGAAGAGCTCGCTTAAGTATTGAGGAGCTAAACCATTCAGGGCCTTGCAAATAATAAGCAAGATTTTAAAATTTATACAATGCTTGATAGGCAGCCATTGTAGTGGTGTTTTGTTTTCATTCTTTTTCTGTAGTTACGAATCTGTCCAGTCTGTCCAAGTACCGCAACAATGCCAAATATCTTAACACACAATCCACCTACGTGAAAGTGGCTGCTGGTGCTGTCAATTTTATTACACACACTGTGGGCTGTGAAATGTAAATGACAAATTAATCCAGAAACTCTCACCTTAGTCCAAAAGAAGCTTTGGAACTCCATTATGCCCTTAGAGTTGTCTGTTTCAGACCATAAATACTCTGAATGAAGAGCATGTCTCTTCAAGTTCACATTGCTGTTGTCATTTTACAGTTTCACTATACATTTATTTATATATATCTACCCTCAGTGGAAGGTTTACATGTATTTTTGTTGTGTTGCATTTCTCCAGTATGCTGGTAACAGGAATTACTGAGCTATGCAAAGTGTGTGTTATTTATATAAAACTAATCAACCATTCACTTGTGGTTTATTTGTAAAAAACTTGAGTACATAATGAGACAAAAAATTAAAGCGTTTATTGTTTACAAGTAAATTAAATGTATTCAATGCAATACAAAAAACACACTTACATTTACAAAGATGGGCATTAAGGTCAGTCACACGCATTGTTACGCACACGCGCACGCGCACACACACACACACACACGGTGTTCTTTTGCAATGAGTAGTAGATTGCAAAATTTAATCCTTGTACTTTGATGCAAGACATTCAGACCACAAGGTCAAAATCATCCCTCTGAAAGAAAAGAAAACTGTGATGGTGAAAACGGCATTTATTGCACATTTTAAAGCATTCAGAACAGTCATCTCTCTTGAACTGTTAGTTCTTACATGCAAGTCTGTGTTAAATGTGAAAATAGCCCATTGACAAATTAACAGCAATTGCTTCTATTATTTAAAGATTTGTGTATAAACTCTACAGGATGATGTTCATAAAATCATCAAACATACCTCCTCATTGTAATTCTTGACATGTTGTTTGATCTTGGATGAGTCCACCCATGTGACAAAGTCTTCCATATTCCTATAACAATATAGCATAAGGTAACATTTAAGTTGCCAATGTGACACATACTCATTAAGTAAAAACTGAAATAAGGAGGATGTGGGAGTATTAAGAGTTAGCGTAACTAACCTTGTTATAAGAAATGCAGGATCAGTGACGAGCTCAGGCCCAACTCGAATATCTGATGCTTAGTCAAGAGATGTTATCAGAATTACCATTCTAATTTAATTAAACCAAGCTCTCTTTTCTGTCTTGTTTGTACCTTGGGTTAAGAATATTGAAGAATTATGCTACACTTCCACCTTCAATCAACTTTTCCCAAAACCACTTGTTTCTGCTTCATTTATGTATTAGAAGCATTCTAAAACATTGGACAATCACCCAAAGACTGCCAAGCCAAATTTGGTGAGCCAACCAATAGAACCCATCAAATTTCCAATACGGTGGTCATAGTGCAGCACTGTTCAAAATTTTAAGTTTGGTCCTTTCATCTAGAGGTTGTATAAGCATAGATACAAATTGCAGCTTTATTGAGAGTAGGACTGTCCCTCCTAGTTTCTAAGCATCTCCATGTAAGCTGGAATGGCATATCTTGCTGAATATCATACCTGTCATCCATCATATTAATTGATTAAATGTCGCATACTCTAGTACATAGTATTACATGGTGTTTTCATAGGCTGTCTGGATACATTACCCTCTCACAAACCATCGAGATAAAGTATGAGCCTTCAACACATTTTCAACACTATTTTCCTGATTATTCAAGCCTGGACAAGGCCAGGACATGCCAAAGAGTACCATGTACCAGTCAACTACATTTTGTCATATTTGTAAGCTTTCAACAACCAGAAGTAGACAGCATCACTTTGAAGAGATTCCAGGGATAAATTACACCTTTCAGAGCTGTATACAAGTAAAATCCAAAAAAATTGAAATTAAGGTACTGCAAAAGTTAAATAGCTATGTTGTCATTCCTAATAACAGTATATTTTGGACTCTCAAATATTAAGATATTAGAAATATAGTTTTATGTAAATAACTTCTTCAGACATTCCTCTTTAAAAGAAACGAAGTACCACATTTTTACAAAGTGACCCACATTTGCTTTCTATTAAATTGGAGATGTACAATTTAACAGTTTATTGGTGGCGGCACATTTAGGTCTCCATATCTCTGGCACTGATGCTGGACCTTGATATAGGACCCTACAAATGTAGCTCCCAAATGAAAAGTTGCTTGAGACCCTAAAATGACATTAAAATATGTCCAATACATCGGGTTACAGGCATGTAAACTTTGTAAAAAGAACACAGTGATCATTCCTCAATTTTTAACTGTCACCATTGGCATATAATGTAACAAGGGTTGTCAAAGTCAACATATTTTACTAATAGAGCTGCCAATCTCTAAAAATTAAATATAAAAAATTGTTATTTTGACCCCCCCCCTCTACAAATAAGTGAACTACTCAGTAACTATTCATTAATGGCATTAAATATTTTGACTTTCATCACTATTTATGTTGGTCTTGGGTTGAGTTGACATGGAATGACCCTAATCAGCAGTCTGCTTTACACAGATAAAGCACAGTCCCAAGCAAAGTGCACAGAAACTTTGAACCTGAAAATCATTCACAGCTCAGTGTTGTGTGACTGAAGGATACGGCCCTGCTCAATAAAGGTTATGGCAGTCTTAAGATTTGGAGCCATGCGTAGTTTCAACATTATTGTGGGCAGACGTCTCCTAAACAAAAGCAAAGCATTCAGAAAACCATGACAAAATCCCTTATCTATTGGCCCTTTCTTATTTCTTTTCCTTGTTCAACCAATGTTTGTTCATTTTTTTTCCATTTGTGTTTCTCCAGTTCTGTTACACAAATGTGATGTGGAACCTAATTCTATTTACACACAGTTACAAATTACACACTGGGTATTGATTAAAATATAGTTGTGTATTACCTGCAGAACGAAGAAGCGGTGACTTCATTTGCAAGTGAGAGATTCTGTTTGGTGGGGATTAAACCAACACTGTACCTGTGATGAAAAAAAATACACTTAAAACATTTGAGGTGAGGTGCCCATAAAATGTCCAATAAATCCCAAACTTGACTTACAGTTTTTCCAAGAAAAGAGTAGTGCTCTGAGCTCTGAAACCATCTTTCTCGTCTAAGTCCCGTATTTTCTGGGCCAGTTCTCGGATATTTCGACTAAGTTTGTTGTATCTAGAGAGACAACAAAGTCTTAAGACTCTTAAATTATCTTTTAACTAAACATCACTTGATCTGGAATTAAACAAATGTTTTAAAAGAAAGTATTATTTATAGCTAAACAAATACTAAACATTTAACAAGTACTAAACCTCTTTATCAACACTGAGTACATTTTAAACGCTTATATTTGTATTAACAGTGATTTTCTTTACTTGGTGTAATCCTCCCTCTTCTCAATGTGGTATTTTCTCAACACTTTCACCTCGTGCAGATTGTTGTCAACCTCCCAGTTAATGAAATCAACTTTCTTCAAAAGCTTCTGCTCGTGAAACTTCAATTTACGAACCATTTTGCAAAGAAAAATTAAATGTATCCAAAACCAAGCCCGTAAAAGACTTCTGATTACAACACACGTTAGTTACTGCCGGAAACGCGTGTTTCTGAGAAGATTGTATCACAGCTGTACAGCTCAACTCTGCCGCCCTGTGGTAAGGCGAAGCAAACTCCAACACATTAAATCACACGCACTGAACATGCGAAGGTCCCTGTTGTTAGTTATTGTTTTCATTATTATAAATATGTTTTAAATGATTTTGTTTATTTGTTCCCCAAGATTTTTTGACCCCTTAACATGCTCAAAAACGCTTGACACTTGGCACGCATGTCAGAGTCGTCGCCATTATGGCCAGTCAAAAGCTGCCATATGGACGGGGCAGGGGGCTTGGTAGCGCCCCCTGGTACCGATTACAAAAACAAGGTACCTATGTCATACATATATGCACGCACCTGTACGAAACTTGGTGTGTGTATTTCATATGTAAATTTTTAGGGATTTACGGTATTGCCACCATATTTGGCGAATATTATGCTAAGACACTGAAGATCCTAATAAGATTCAAAGCGTTTATTGTCATATGCACAGTGAGGAAACAGGTTTCCCCGTGCAATTAAATTCTTACTTTGCAGTGAATGCCAGGACAGTTATATAAACTAAAGTGGAGAAAATATAAAATAACATTTAAAAAATATACAATAAGTCACACATAATAATAAATAAACTCTGAAATAAAGAATAAACATGTGCAAATTAATGAATAAATAGCAGCAATTTGACTTGAAGCCATGTCCAAAATGAATATGAAAATAAGATGCATATAAATAGAGATGGTGGTAAACAGTCAAGCAGTAATGAAATTGGTTTATTCAGCTACCTGTTTAAGTCTTATGGCTGAGGGAAAGAATGAGTCCCTCAGTCTTGTGGTCCTGCATTTCACACTCCTGTACCTCCGTCCTAAGGGTAGGAGTGTGAACAGTCCATGTTATGGGTGGCTGGGGTCTTTAATGATGGAAGCAGCTCTCCTGTGGGTTCTGCGTTGGTAAATTGTCTGCAAAGAGGGCAATGGAATCCTGGTGATCTTCTCAGCAGTCTTCACCACTCTTTGCAGTTGTCTGTGATCCTTCGCAGTAGTGCTGCCATACCACACTGTAATGAAGTTGGTCAAGATGCTCTCGACAACACAGCTGTAGAAGTTGCTAAGAATCTTGGGAGACATGCCAAACTTCCTCAGCCTCCTCAGAAAGTACAGCTGCTGTTGAGCCTTCTTGACCAGTTGAGAAGTGTTAAATGTCCAAGTGAGGTCCTCGCTGATGTTAACCCCTAAATATTTAAAACTGCTCACCCTCTCCACTTCACGCTACCGGATAAAAAGTGGCTGGTGAGTTTTCCTTCCTTTCCTTATGTCCACGATCATCTCCTTTGTCTTGTCCGTGTTAAGGGTGAGGTTATTGTCCTCACACCATTTCACAAGACTGGCTACCTCTGTCCTGTAGGCCGCTTCATATGTAGCCCGCCTGTAATGCCTGCCTGTAATCACTGCGGTGTCATCAGCGAACTTCAGGATGGTGTTGTCCTTGTGGGTGGCTGTCCACAGTCCACAGTCATGTGTAAACAGGGTGCAGAGGATGGGACTGAGAACACACCCCTGTGGAGTGCCAATGTTTATTGTGATGGTGGCTGGGGTTGATCATGACAGACTGGGGTCTGCCAGTTTCTCTGGAACGATGGTGTTAAAGGCAGAGCTGTAGTCGATAAAGAGCATCCTGATGTAAGTGTCTTTATCTTCCAGATGAGAGAGGAAAATATGGAGGGCAGCCGCAATGGCATCTGATGTACCCCTGTTGGGCCGGTATGCATACCGCAGGGGGTCCAATGAGTCCAGTATGCTGCTCTGAATGTGGGCCAGCACCACTCTCTCAAAGCAGTTCATTATGATTGGAGTTAGTGCTGTAGTCGTTCAGGCAGGTCGGGGGGCTCTTCTTGGGAAGGGGGATGATAATTGTGGTCTTAAAGCAGGTGGGTATGGTGCTCTAACTGAGGGAAAGGTTAAAAATGGAAGTGAGGACCTCAGCTAGCTCTGTAGCACAAGCTCTGAGGGCCCTTTCAGGAATGTTGTCTGGTCTGGCTACCTTAAGGGGTTGATCCTCCCTAGTGTTTTGTGTACTGCAGCTGATGATACAGTAGGAGGGGGGTTGTGTGAGCCCAGTGTGTGTGTGCCTCTCTATGTTGTCATTGGAGGTCTCAAAGCGGGCATAGAAGATGTCGAGGTCATCCTGTAAGACTAGTTTGCAAAAGAAAATATTCAAAATGTCAGGAATGTCAGTTTTGCCTTTTTAATCATTGTAGCACCCCTAGTGGTGGAATTAATGTCCTTGTGTCTGAATAGCCTGCCCCAGTACTAACATCTGACCAAGTCTTTAGGCCTTACAGTTTGGTCTGCCTGATCAAAAAATACAGCTGCAAGCAGCAATTCAAGACCTTTGCATGTTTCTAAAGACATGGAATTATTTAGCAGGTGTCTTAAAAGTCTGCTAAATCATTTTATCATTAGACATATCATTTGAATTGTCTCCGTTTTAATGTTTTCAACTGTCATAGCATATCTATTGCCTAGAGCGTAGATTGGCATAAAATTGGTGTCCAAATTTCTTTAAAAATTCGAACAAACCATTTTTTCTAAAAGTCAAAATAGTGGGAAAAGTTTTGTGACTGGGGAGAAAAAGAATTTTGTTTGTAAGACTTATGAGCATAAACATGAGTGAAATTTTGAACAATTAATGGCTTTGATGACCCATACAGAGTTTCGTAATGACACATTCATGCATTTTTAAAATACAGCATTTTACGACAAAATTCAAAATGGCCGAACCCAAAATGGCTGACCAAGGAAAATGGATATTGTTCAACTCAGCATGCCTTAAGGAATCTAAGAAGACCATCCAAATGACATTAGGTCTATGCATTTAATTGCTATTAGCAAAAATAGTCATATTTTACCTCTTTTCTCATCAGCTCCCTTTTCACAGCATTTGCGCGATAGGGATGCTGTTTAATTGCAGCAGCATTATTCACATCAATATCATGTTGTATTACTGTGGTTTGACTCGGGGTATCGCCAAAAAGATTTGGATACATTATAACCAATCGCTCAATATCTTCTTTTTGGGAATTAGACAGATGACTCAATGTAGCCAACTCTCGTAATTTCTCTGAATTGGGCAATAAAGCACACTGTTGCGGAGCATTACGCAAGATTAAACCATCCTCGTCAGTCTCTGAACATCAAGTCCCAAGAACAAGCACAACAGGGGCAACGGCAGGTTTCACTGTCGTTTCCTCTTGTTCAGGGTGAGACTGGCGTGGGTGGTAGGCTTTTAACATGTTAATATGGCAAATCCTCATTTTTCGACGTCTTTCAGGTGTGCGAATAACAATCAGTGTCACTCAATGTTTTCTTAATTGTATATGGACCAGCAATTCTTGCAGACAAAGCGGACCCAACAATGGGTAACAAAACTAATACCTGGTCTTCGGTTTTAAACTCACAAACTATTACCTTCTTGTCATATCTCTGTTTCATAGTCTTTTGAGCAGAGGTCAACATTTGAAGTGCCATGGAGCAAGCCTTACGCAACCGCTCCCGAAACCTGCTGACATACTGCAGCACATTAGTTTTGCTCTCTGACTCCGAGGCCAGAATGTTCTCCTTCAACACCTTTAGCGGGCCACGTACAGTATGTCCAAACACGAGCTCGGCTGGACTGAAACCAAGGGACTCCTGTACTGCCTCTCGTACAGCAAACAGCATAAGAGGAACCCCTTCATCCCAATCCCTGCCCGTATCTAGGCAATATTTGCGTAACATAGACTTTATCGTCTGGTGGAAACGCTCAAGTGCTCCCTGGCTTTCAGGATGGTAAGCGCTAGAGACACTGTGTTGAATTGCAAGACTCTTTAACACCTGATTGAACACCCTCAACATAAAATTCGTCCCCTGATCACTCTGGATGACTTTAGGAAGACCAAATGTTGCAAAAAACTTAATAAGGGCTTTAATGATTGTAGACGCAGTTATTTTACGGAGCGGAACAGCTTCAGGAAAACGAGTAGTAGCACACATGATAGTTCAAAGAAACTGTTTACCGGCTTTTGACCTTGGCAATGGGCCAACACAGTCAATAATTACACGTTCAAATGGTTTATGCACAATGGGTATTGGAGTAAGGGGAGCATTTGGGATTACCTGATTTGGTTTACCACTGCACTGGCACGTCTGACAGGTCCGGCAGTATCTGGCAACATCTCGTTTCAAACCAGGCCAAAAGAAATCTCGGAATTCTGCGATAAGTCTTGGTAATTCCTAGGTAACCGGACAGGACATGGTCATGCGCAAGTGACAGTACAAGAGGTCGGTATACAGAGGGAATGACCACTTGGTACACGGTATTCCAGTCAGCTCCCTGTTCACGTGTAGTACTCCACTTACGCCGTTTTAACTGTTCCTGGGAAAGTACCGCATCAAAACACCTTTTTAACGTCTTATCCTTTTCCTGTGCGATAATTATCTGCTCACGGGTCATGTTTAAATTAAGCTTCTGAAAATTATCTTGATCTGTTTCAAGAACACAAGGTTCTTCCACACTCTTAGTTCTAAGCAGCAAGGGTTCATCGGTATGCATAAATGTATTCTCAAGAGTAAACTCCTCATTATCCAGCCGCTTGGCCTGAGAACGAGTCACAACACATGCAGGAAAAGTGTCAGGATAAGTGGTGGACAACTCATCATCTACAGCGGACACGGGTTTCTTGTCAAAAACCTCTAATGACGGCATCACTTTACCCCCAGCAATATCATTCCCGAGGATAAAAGACACACCTTTAATTGGCAAGTCTGGAAGCACAGCTACTGACACCACACAATTCACAAGCTCACACTTTAAGTGGATTTTATGTACAGGGGCTTTAACAATGCCCATCTCAATCCCCTGCATAAGAATGCTTGTACCACACGAAGTCTGTTCATTCAAAACAAGCACATCAGCGATCAACACAGAGTGGGCGGCGCCCGTATCACGGAGTATCTGGATTGGTCGCTGATCTGCGGGGTTACCGGTTGTGGAGACTAACCCATTAAAAACGTACGGACGATAACTTGTGTCAACGACTTGCTTTTCTAGAAATAATGGCCTGTTCGAGGCTGTTGACTGAATTAGACCAACACTTGTGGGTTGTGCATGTTTTCTTTTAAGAGTACGACAGTCCGCAATCAAGTGACCAACTTTATGACAATAGTAACATTCTCTCATCTCCTTTCCCTGCTCTGTCTTAGTCGGAGCACGGGGAGGAGAGGAATGAGCAGACAAATTCACAGACACCACTGTTTTAGGACGAGACGCCGTAAATGTTCCAGAGCGAGCTAAAGAGAACACCGGTTTATGCGTAAGCATGAACTCATTAGCATGTATAGCAGCTTGGGACACAATTTACTTTTTGTTCATTCAGATGTACTACAATACGCTCAGGCAAACAATTCTTGAATTCTTCCAGTAGAATAAGTTCATGTAACTCACCAAAATCCATTGTCTAGGTGGCAGTACACCATTTGTTAAATAACAAGCTCGTCTCTCGAGCAAACTCTACGTAGGTCTTTTGCATACCCTTCTTATGGTTCCTAAAACGTTGTCAATATGCTTCTGGCACCAGTTCATAACCCCTTAATATTGCAGACTTCACAGTATCATAATTTAAGCTTTCCTCAACTGAAAGTGCGGAACAGATCTCCTGGGCTTTGCCAGACAGCTTACACTGCAATAGCAAGGTCCATATTTCGGATGGCCAATGGAGGGTCGACGCAATACATTAGAATAATTGAAAGTATGAGTTAACTTCGTCTTCACAAAAATTGTGAAAAAGTGAAATATACTTATGTCAGTATAGTGTGAATTGGGCGAGGCAGCTGGTGCACTCACTGGAGCAGCTGTGGATGTACCTGTATCAAGGACAGGAGAAGCCAGGCGTGCGGCTTTAGCAGCCTCTATGTCTAGCTGTCGCAGCTTGACCTGCTTATCAGCCTCTATCTCCAGTTGTCGAATCTTAAATCGCAACTCCAACTCAGCTTGGTGGGCACGTGCTTTTTTCTGAGCCTCATACTGTAATTTGGCTAGACGTAACTTAAGTCTGCCATCTCCTATTGAATCAGTCGAGGCAGGTGATATGGGATCAAAGGGCGGTAACACAACCTTGGGTTCAACCTCCGTCTCACCCTCAGCTACATCACCATTCTGCCCTGCCCATCCAGGACCGCACGGCCTTTCAGTTACACCGAGAGGATTCAATTCTTCTGGAGTTACACTATTCACAGCAAAAATCCCCAATTCGACCAACGGATCATGAATAACTTGCCGGATTTCTCTTAAGATTTTGCTTGTTCACTAGAATCTGAAAATGTTCAGCAATTTGAATTAAATCATCTTTGCGACATTTATCACATTCCCCAAGAGTTGGGTTCTGAATAAACGAGTCCAAATTGAAAGACGCCATACCTGATCCAAAACCAACATCCAGAACTAATTTGCCTTAAGCAATAGACAACGTCCACTACAAATGAAATCACTTTGCCAACCGTGCTGAGCACAACGATGCCAATGTCCACAGAAAAAAAAAATATCAGGACTTTTAATATCCCGGACGAGCCCCCAAAAATGTTACGACCCTTGGTGTTCTAGGAGTATTTGGGTGGCACACTTAAATTTGTAAGACATTGGCAAGTTGAATTCCCAGCACTGATTGCAACCAAAGTGATGACAAACTAAATACTTTATCAGCAAATTGTATTTATTTACATAAAGTACAAGTGAAGTGGTATGAAGTGAAATATTTACAAGTGAAAATAGTTGTTTAAAGTCAGGCACTAATAGAAAAACTGGCTTTGGGTGTGGCTGAAAATAAACAAAAAAGTCTAACTAATCACAATTCCCCTAGAATCTATCTATCTAGATCAAAATGGATACCTAGGTTGGCACGCACCATCTTACCTAGTGTATCTCTAGACAGCAAGTTACCTACATGTTGACATGTATACCACGTGGCTTACACCCCCACACCAGTCTCTCAGTCGTGAATATCACCAGCATATTGACTGACAAAAACAAAGTCTAGCCAGAACAAAGTGAGCCTCAAGACTGACTCTAATTCCTGAAACGGCTTTTTAAAAGCCAGATGGAAAATGGGGATTGGTTGAGGACGGTGCACTGAAACAGATTATCGTCAAACCAGAAGAATGGAGTAACAGGATTGGTTGAAGTACTGAGATATGCAGCAGCCAATCAGAAGCAGCAAGCAATGGATGAAACCACTAAGGACCTGAAATAAGAAAACAAAAAAGAGCAACAGACAAAACAACCACCCAATAACCTTCTGGAATGTAACAGAGACCATTAACATTTTAGACTGTCCTCTATAAGTGTCTAAGTTCTATTTTATATTCTCATAGTCAAGTTTGTTGACATGGTATAGCAGAACAATTTAAGTGATCAACATGAATTCCATAACTTTTTGTCATGAGTGTCTCTAGATGCTACATAAGTTTTGTGTAAATTAGACTGTGGGATGCTGTGGGAGGAGTTAAAAAAATAGGAAATTATTTTCAGTATAATTTCAGTATAAAATTAAGAACAAATCTGGTATCGTAGGACTCAGCATAAGCCAAACAATCTCAAGAAAGGAGTTACACGACAATATGTTATTTTAATCATGCGTTACAAGCATTTTTATAAATTCCCATAAATCTTTTAACCACCAGGTGGTGCCAGCCCCGAACTTTGCATATCACCTCGATGATGAACCATATGAACATACCTTGTAACTGTATTACCTCGTAATTGCATTTGTTCATTAGAAAATTCAAAATGGTCCACACCCAAAATGGCCGATCATAAAACATTAGATATCACTTGACTCAGCATGTCTCAATAAATACTTGTGATTTCAGACCACTGTTTTTTAAGCAAAAATTGTTCGTATCTTTCAAAAGGTGGCACTGTGACGAAACGAATAATAAAAAAAGATAATAATAAATAATAATAAAAACATTAGTAGATCTACTCATTGCTTTAATCACACTCTAGATCTAATTATATCACATGGACTAAACCCTACATATATAAATATCACACCACAAAGTAATGAGATCATCTTATTCATGGGTAATACAAATCGCCAATGTTAGATTTATTTCTCCTCGCTATCAAATGGGCAGAACCATTACCCCAACCACCAAAGACAGATTCACGAATGCCCTGCCCATTCTATCTAATCTACTCAGCACACCCATAAACGCTAAAGATCTACATAAAATGACAATCAGCATGGACTCTATCTTCTCCAGTACTTTTGATACTGTTGCACCCATCTAAAAAAGTTAGAGAAAAAAGCGCTGCCCCATGGTATAATAGTACGACTCACCCTAAAGAGAGAAACCTGCAACCTTGAGAGGAAATGCTTCTTTCCAATTTAAAGGATGTAACATCACCTTAACTAATGCTGTTAAAGACCTTGGTGTTATTTTGGACAGTAATTTGTTATTTGAAAGTCATGTGGCTCATATTACAAAAACTGACTTCTTCCACCTTCGAAACATAGCTAAGTTGCGTAACATCTAATCTATTTTTGATGCATAAAAGCTGGCCCATGCTTGTATGACCTCCAGACTAGACTATTGTAATGCACTTCTAGGTTGCTATCCAGCTTCCTTAATAAACAGGCTACAGTTAGTCCAAAACGCAGCAGCTAGAGTTCTTACCAGGTCCAAGAAATATGACCATATAACCCCAATTTCTCTAGACTGGTTACCTGTTAAATTTCATGTTATTTATAAAAGTCCACTGCTTACCTATAACCTATAGCTTTAAACGGGTTAGCCCCTATGTACTTAACTGATCTTCTCTCACTCTTCAAGCTAACACGTGCCTTACACTCTCAAAACTCTGGACTTCTGGTTGTACCCAGAATCGCAAAGTCCACTAAAGGTGGCAGAGCTTTCTTAAAGTCGGAGTCTGAACTCGGGCTCTGGGTGTGTGTTCTGTGTGGAAGCACATGGCATCATCGCCCCACCTCCTTGTTTCCTTGTTTCCTTGTTTCCTCGTTTAAGTTAATTTCGCACACCTGTTTGTTGTTATTCCCCTTTGTATTTAATGCCCTCTTGTCTGCTGTCCTGTGCTGGTCTGTTCTAGCTACACATGCTCATCCTTCCACGTTTTTCTGTAATCTCGTCTTCGTTGTGTGATCGCGTTTCTCGTGTCTGGAGTTCTGTTGGTCGTTCCGTTGGTGTTCTCCGTTGAGTCTTATTGGTTAAGTATATGTTCATGTCTGTTTAATCATTGTTTATATATATATTAACAATGATTAAACAGACATGAACATATATATATATATATATATATATATTTGGTTATTTAGCCTATGTTTGTGTTCATTTGTTTATATATATATTGTGTTCGCCCCCTTGTGGGAAGTTTAAGTTGTGACCCCGTGTCAGGAAGTTTGAGTTTTGTTATTTAATAAAACTTTTGTGTTAAGCGCTGTCTGCGTTTGGGTTTTGTCTTTGCTTGAATCGTGACACTCAGTCACTTTCTCGCAGTTTAAAACTAGATTAAAGACATCTCTTTTTCAAGCATTTTAATAATGCATCACATTACTTATTTTTCCATTGTACCTTAAAAAAGTAAATAAAAGTTTATGCTCTTAATGTTATAGACAGCAGCTACTCTAATTCACTGTTTTGGATTTTTTTTCCTGGTGTTTCGATCCTGGGGTAGCTACAGATTAAGCAATAGGCCTTCCTCGTTGTCATTTATCTTTTTCTCTGACATGTCACTAAATTGGACCCGTAGTTCTAATCCAAACAAAAGTTTAAATAATTTAATTAGAGCCCTTCTTTCTTTCTTTTAACAAATCGTAGTTACCGACTGCAGCTTTAGCGTGTCAGAGGAGAAATGCCCCCCCCAACCCACTGCCAAGCCTGGTTTCTCTCTGTGATTTGTGTGACAAATTTTATAACTTTTTACCATACAGTTTTATGGACTACCATACACTCAAGAGTAGAAGAAAAAAAAGAAAACGGATATAATAAGGGGTCTTTGTGTGAAGTTTTGTCATGTTTCGAAAACTAGACATTGCTTCTTAATCAAATGTGGTGAAGCCCCTCACCCCCCAAACACACAGCAGCCTCAAACTAAAACATCTTTCCGCACCCCTGACCTAACTTCAAATATAATCTTCCCTATACTGAAGCATGCATGGGGGAATTTTCTTTATTCTGTAGTTCAGATTACACTGCCTCACTCAACACATTGTCTTCATAACAAACATGCATCCTGTTAAATACTCCTACATTTATGCATTTGGCAGACTTACAGTACATTCAAAAACTAAAATTCAAAAATACATTTTATCAGTTCACATGCTCCCTGGGATTTGAACCCACAACCTTTGCGCTGCTAACCCAATCTATCACCTATGAGCTTCTATCTATCATAGCAGTTTTACAAGGTTAGGTAAAGCTGAAAGTTACATATATGATCTGATTGATGGATATCACCACGCCCTCCTTTGATTTGCTGATAGGATAGAGCTTAAAATTAATATTTGTTCATTCCATTAACTGTAGTGTAAACAACAAGGGCTGTTCTCTAACATGCAGACATCAGACTGTGGTGGAATTTATCAAAAGTGTTTACAATGGTGTAAACCTTCACTTTCAGGTTCCTGCTGTTGGAACAACAACCCTGTGTATTTTATTTTTAAATAAATCTCATTAGTTATATTGGGACATTAGGACATCTAGTTTAGCCCCTCTACCACAATTTCACTGCAGCTCCTGCTGTTCCACTTGACTCTCAATGTTCACACCCGGAATATCCTTGTTTGCCAAGAATGTTTAAATCATGTTTTAATGTATCAGATTAAAACTCAATTACCTTACAGGCCTCATTTTTATAATCACAGTACTAGCAGCTGGCAGTGTGTAAATAATGTTTTCTTTGCAAAGACAGAATTGCTTGATAGTATAGGATTTTAATATCATATCACATCCTCCTGCCAACAGGCTGTATATGTCAGTGGAAGGGGCTTATGTTATGAATGTTTAGCTGCTAGTAAAATGATAACTTCTAAAATGTAGATGGAATGCATCTCATGCTCTGAAGAATGACATTACTGATGAATTTTACAGCGGTGAGTATGGATTAATGATCTTTGAAACTTTCAGAGTTGGGGAAGATGTGAGGGTCAGTGCAAAGTGTATGAATGTTTGATAGTGCCAGTGTGCATAAGCATACATCAGTGCTGAAGGTAGGTGTCATTTTCCCATTGTGAGGGCCAGGTTTAATTTTTAATGAACCGTAATGACGTGGTGTAAGAGAGAATAAATGAAGTATTTCTTGTTTCCCTTGAGGTGTTGATAATCAACCACGTCCATTAAGTCTCATCAATGTCTAATGCTCTGTTTGTTTGGACACATGTAATCTTTAATGGAGATGCATCATTGATACATTACGGGTGAATGCTGAGTGGTGATGTTAATTCCTTGCTCTGCATTTTTGCTTTTGTTTGTAATATTGAAAATATAAAATAAATATTGCAAAAAGTACAAATTTCATTTTGTGCTAGTTATTACATCAAAAAGTGATTTTGCCTCTGTATTTTGTAGTAATTTTAAACTAAATCAAGAAAAAAACTATTTTCCTAAATTCTGTTTAAATAAGTACATTTAGATGATCTATGATATAATAAATAACAATCATGATTTTATATAATAATATTTTATGCAGTAAATGGCTGTTAATCACTATCCATTGCGCTCTGTCTCTCACTTACTCCCTCCCTCACCCCCTCTTTACCTCCTTCCCTTTCTCTCCCTCTCTTTTAGACTAAACAGGGACTCGTGTCACTGACTCCTGTCTCTGCACCAGCTGAGGTGTCCAGTACCACCATGTCTACCTCATCGCATCTAAAGTATATATGTCTGGGGGTGCTGGTATTGCAGACCACCTCTTTGGTGCCAACCATACGTTATTCCCGGACGCTGCATTCTGAGGGTCCGCTTTACCTGGCGTCTTCTGTCGTGGTGTGTGCTGAAGTTCTTAAGATTGATGCATACTGCTTGTCGTCAAGGACAACAGTGAGTTTTCATCACTCCAATCACCACCCTGACACGTCTATACTGATGTTTGATCAAATCTGACCTTATCTCATTTAGTTAATAAGAAGGATTTGATCTGCACAAACTAATGTAATCATATACAGTGTGCTGCAAGCTGATTTTCATGTGTTTTGTTCATCAGGAATAACAATGCTGTTTGAATGCCCCCTGCTGTCCATGTGTCTGTATTTGTCTATCTGTTTTGTTTTTTCCAGAGATTCTGGTTATAAGGGTTGTGCTTAAGTATAAGAATGATTTGGACACATATACTTTAATTGTAACAGTGGTACTAGGTAATATGCAATGAATCGTAAACCAAACCTAATCCTAACCCTACAGTAAGTAAAAAGTTAAATTTTTAATTTTTTTTAAGGACGTGACGTGACGTGAGGCCAAGTATGGTGACCCATACTCGGAAATTGTGCTCTGCATTTAACCCATCCAAGTGCGCACACACACAGTAGTGAACACACACACACCGTGAACACACACCCGGAGCAGGTGTGTGTATATTTTTATATTAAATATTACTACTCAGTACCTACAGTGAATGTTTACGTACACAGTAACAACAGCATCTTAAAATAAAGTGTATTCAGTAAATGTTTAGATTTTGTTACTACTGTATTATTGTTTTCATTAAGGGGATCTGAGAGCAGTAGTAGGTTGTAGTCTCACTTCATTAGCACACTGCTGTCATACTAACATGCTGTGCTGTATGTGGCTCCTAGATTGCAGTGTTTGTGCCTTGAATCGGTGTTGAAGGAGGAACTAATCAACAAGCATCGGTTGACGCTAAAGCTGGCTATTCTATATCTGGCATCTACACCTTGCAGAACAACCTGCTCTATGTGGCTCTGTCCAATCTGGATGCAGTTACTTACCAGGTGAGAAAGCACAGACTCAGAAGAGATAATCAAGATCTGAATCAAATTTAACTGAATCAAATTAAACAGTTAACAGAATGTGCAATTTAAATTTGTATTTACAAAAATACAAATACAATGCATTAAAATTTAAGTTGTCTGGAATTTGGTGAATTACATTAATTCTGTGGGCCCAATTCTTTGTGTGGGCTTATTCGTAATTTATGTGTATAAATTATCTTTGTTTATTTGTTTGTTTTTTTTACCTCATTTACATTTCTGTGGGTTTCCCAGGTTACATATCAGCTGAAAATTCTAACCACAGCTCTGTTCTCAGTGTCCATGCTGGGCAAAAGAAATTTTCCAGTGGCTCTCTTTGGTCATTTTGATGACTGGCATCACACTTGTCCAGGTAAACATAGTACAATTATGCATCAAGAGAATATTGTGGATATTTGTTCGTGCCTGTACTAAATAAAAAAAGTAGATACTTAACAGCAAGGTTGTCAGAACAATAGGTGTAAGCTGCATTTTTAAGTACAAGTTAAAAAGTTTGCAGTGTGTGGATTTGGACACTGGCTTGTAGGCAAAAACAAGACGAAATTTATGACTCAGCAAATCAATAAAATCCATAATGAATCATGTCCAGACATAAAATGCTTTGATATCCATGACTTACCTTTATGCGGCACTTGCAGCATTTTATGTTTAGTCCAGATGTATGACAACAATATGCCACCCTTTAATGTATGTTTCAATTAACTTATCCCTGAGTCCCAGATGGTGTTCCAGAACCTTGTCAGCTTCCATTTCTGTCTGCAGCAGGGACGGGCAACTTTGTTCCTGGAGGGCCAGTGTCGTGCAGTGTCCTGCCAACCCTAATAAAGCTCACCTGTAGCCTTCTCGTAATCCTGATTAGCTGGTTCAGCTGTGTTTGATTAGGGTTGGAATCTGCAGGTCACTGGCCCTCTAGGAACAAGATTGCCCATCCCTGGTCTACAGCATAAATGTAATTACGCAGACTTGCCGAGGGAAACAATGGCTCAGCACACGTTGAGCTTTAATTGACAACGGACAGAAAATACGTGCTAATTGGCATTACAGAGCTGTTGTATTTGTGAGCGTAAAGATGCTGAAGAGGCCAATTTGCCAACTGCTTTTCTAAAATATATGCTGCCAAATTTATATTATGGTCAATAATTAAATGTTTACTGATTGCATCTCAAATAACATCACTGTCACTCCATCAGCAATATTATTCAATAAAAAGGCTTGTTTATAATGTCATTATTTGTGGGTGGGGCCCTCATGGTTTGAAAAGGGCCCCCAAGATTATGGGATTGTTATGTCTGTGAAGCTTACATAAGAACAGCCATTGCATTTGGAAGATGCTTTAAATTGCTGCTTGCATAGAAAGTATTGATTATCTGTGTGTTTCTGATTGACATAAACCAACATTGGCCGACTGATGCTGAATCAGGCAGCCAACAGAATGGTCTGACTGAAGGCTCTCAGTTGGTGGGACTGCTGGTTTTGCTTGTGGCCTGTTTCTCTATATATTTGTTATCTCTCTATATTTTGAAAAGATCATCAAAGAGACCAAGCAGAGTGTCTGGGTTCGTAATATTCAGCTAGGTCAGCAGATTTCATTTTTCAAAAAATGTCAAATTAAATGGTTCTATTTAAATTTTAACCACATCAGCAATTTCCTAGATGCCCTGTTTGTTGCAATGCACAGAATTTGCATTTTGAGATTGCATTATTTAAGATTATTTGAGGTAAATTAAGTTATTTTTATATGTTGTGTGCATATATGACCCTTTTGGTGAAAACCCAACTAAAGTCAATTTTTTTATACTGTTTTCTACATATAATCATCCTGTGAAAATATAACATTGATATCTTAAATATTGACTGAATAAGACATTAAAAACATAAGAAGATTAAAACCATAGTGAAATTAATTACTGAATTTAAACTTTGATACTCCTAATCTCATTATTAGATTATTAGACTATAGCCTTAAATCTCATGACTTAGCGAGTGTTAGTTGAGATAAACTCTATGAAAGAGTTATTTTATGTATTTTATTCACTTAAAGAATCAAGAACATACCAATTGTTTGACTGCTATTATTCCTACACTTCTGTTTAAGGTTTCAGGTAGTACTTGTGAAACAATGTCTTGCTCATTAACTTTACAAGTATTTCCACATGCTTGTTTTCCCTCAGGTTTGTTTGGGGTGATTTTTGGACTTGTGGGGGTGTTCGTGTATGATGGTAAGAGAGTTTAGGTTAACAGACTGTTTAAAGGGTACAACACACTGACTTGGACAGTGGTGGTTCTTCAGGTACATTTTACTCACGTTTCCTGTTCAGAATACCACAAAACCAAACAAGACCTCACATGCACCAACCTGCATATCACATGGTTTGCTATCGGTGTTCTATTTTAAACATATGCATTGCATGTAGGTGTTGATTGGGTTGGTCATAACCCAAAACAATCCTCAAATGTGTCTACTGGCTCCCCTTCAGTCCAGGAGAAGGCGGTCCGAGTATAGCATAGCCACAAGGTGCAGAATGAAGGACTACAGCTATCTAAAACTTGAACTGTCCTCAGTGTTCTGTAATAATTCGCAGGAACTGCAAATATTGCAGTCTACATCTTTGTGTTTGCTGTAATACTGACATATTATAAAATGATTGTTTTACTTATATTATATTTTTATTATATTAATTTTTTGGAAAAAAAGGAGAGTTCCTAAAGTGACTTTCGGTCATGTTTTTGGTAATAAAGATATTTCAATTCTTAATTGTTTAACAATCAGGACTATTGACTGCATTTTGTTTTGCTGAGTAATTCCGCCAAGTGGCAATATAGGAATTGCTGAACTGGTGCCTACGAGATCAGACAGGATACTCAGTGCAATTTCATTAGTCCTTGAATGAACAGAGTGACTTGTCAGATCTTTTTGCTGTCAGCTGGGGGTTTTAATGGAAATATATTTGCATCACAGTTTGTTTTATACAAAAATGACTTGCATGCAGGAAAAGGTTAAAAATTAGTTTTCCTCCTGTTTTGTCTTTCCCTGACCACAATGCAATGCTATGAAACATTCTGCTGTTCCACAGTAATCTCAGCCTCTTTCTTTGCATAGACTAGTTGCAGTGCAGTGGAAAAGCATATGAATGTCACAAAATATGGGTTTAGCAACTTAACAACACCAGGATTTATGTGTGTGACAAAACTTATGCATCTGATTTTAAAATCTTGGAATGCCATTCTGTGTTCCAAGATATGTTCTATAAATGTTGCAACAATATTTCTAAATTCAAACCACATACTTATCACTGGTGTTCATGCAATAGTTTTCACATAATGGGTTCACATACTTTATAATGATACATTTATCATTATAAATGTATAGGAATATGACTTTTGACAAAGATACAGAAAGTGAAACTTAGAAATGGTTGAGGAAAACAGGTCAAGATAGAGGTAGATGAGGTGATGAGTTGTATCATATCAGAGAAACCGAAGGGGAATATGATCTATACTACCTTCTTCCAGATCAGTTTTAAGCTTTAGACATACTGCATGCATATCACCTTCCAATTAAATAGTCCATATTGTTTCCTTTGAAAGGGAAGCATCAGGCATATAAAACAAAGCTATGGTAGATTAAGTCACCATGTTCCAAACTGGACATAATTACATGGACAAAATCACATTCTCTTTGTAAACCAGTCAAATCCAGTTCATTATCAAACAGGCAAATTTACTAAATTAACAGCATGCAAATAATGAAAATACTAAGAGTTGGTAGAAACTTCAGCAAAAATCTATGATGAAGATGGTTAAAAATCATGTAAGCAACAGCCACACATTTCTACTGTTTTTGTAATGTTTTGTAGGTCCTTCCACTGGGCGAAAGGGAAATGACCGAACTCAAACATATTTAAAACAATTTTTTATCTGAATTTCAATGTATATCTTTCAAAGGCCTCCCCAGGGAAACAACTCACTGTAAACAGCCAGGCATTTATATGTATTTTTTGTAAATGTTTTTTGTAAGCCAAGACTGCATTGTATTCATTTAGGCTGTTCTATTATTCCATATATGTCATTTCTAAGAAATGTGCAACTTTATAAGCAAAGACATGATTTATTGTATTATTTATGTACTGTTAGCAGTACGGTTGGGCAACATTTTTGGCCAATTGAAATCAAATAAAGTCCATAACTCTCATTTTCCCTAAACAAAAGCAAACAATCTCAGAGTTTTAAGGTAAACCTGATATTTGTGATAAAAACGTAATCTCCTCTGTGTCATAATTACCCAAGGAGTCTCAGTATTTGAGGAGAGAGTGAGACAGCTCTAAAGACCAGAGCGGCATGTGCACATGGAGAATGGCACAGATGGAGTGTACAGTGCCTTGCAAAAGTATTCATACCCCTTAAACATTTTCACGTTTGTCACCTTACAACCACAAACTTAAATGTATTTTATTGAGATTTTATATGATAGACCGACACAAAGTAGCACATAATTGTGATGTGTAATGAAAATGAAAATATCTGGAAAAAATCTGAAGTGTGGTGTGCATACCCCTAAATAAAATCCAGTGCAATCAATTGCCTTCAGAAGTCACCTAATTAGTTAATAGAGTCCACCTGTGTGTAATTCAGTCTCAGTATAAATACACCTGTTCTGTGAAGGCCTCAGTGATTTGTTAGTGAACACTAGTGAACAAACAGCATCATGAAGACCAAGGAACTCGCCAGACAGGTCAGGGAACTTCTCCAAAGTTGTGGAGAAGTTTAAAGCAGGGTTAGGTTATAAAAAATATTCCAAGCTTTGAACCATTTAGGGGACACAGAAAACATGTGGAAGAAGGTGCTCTGGTCAAATGAGACCAAAGTTGAACTTTTTGGCCTAAATGCAAAGCGTTATGTGTGGCAGAAAAGTAACACTGCTCATCACCCTAAACACACCATCCCCACTGTGAAACATGGTGGTGGCAGCATCATGCTGTGGGGGATGTTTTTCTTCAGCAGGGACAGGGAAGCTGGTCAGAGATGATGGGAAGATGGATGGAGCTAAATACACAGCAATCCTGGAAGAAAACCTGTTGGAGGCTGCAAAAGACTTGAGACTGAGAAGGAGATTCACCTTCCAGCAAGACAATGACCCTAAATATACAGCCAGAGCTACAATGGAATTGTACAGTGGAAATGGTTGGATCAAAGAATATTCACGTGTTAGAATGGCACAGTCAAAGTCCAGACCTAAATCCCATTAAGCATCTGTGGCAAGACTTGCTGTTCACAGACGCTCCCCATCCAATCTGGCTGAGCTTTAGCTATTTTTCAAAGAAGAATGGGCAAAAATTTCTGTCTCTAGATCTGCAAAGCTGGTAGAGACATACCCCAAAAGACTTGCAGCTGTAATTGCAGTGAAAGGTGGAAAACACCACACTTTTCAGATTTTTATTTGCTTAACATTTTTAAAACCAAGTATTATTTTCGTTTACTTCACAATTATGTGGTACTTTGTGGGTCTATTACATAAAATCTCAATAAACTATATTTAAATTTGTGGTTGTAATGTGACAAAATGTGGAAAAATTTAAGGGGTATGAATACTTTTGCAAGGCACTGTTTATGATGTGAATAATCTGTTGAATGCCTCTCCTATGCAGCACCTGCTGCATAAAATCAAATGGATTTATGTACGAGTATAAATAAACTTCCATCAACTTCCTGATGCCATAATAGATTTGATTAGACAAACATATTGTACCTGCACAGCCCCACTGCATCCCTGTGTACTCTACATTACTACATACACTCCACCTCAACAGAGGGATGTCCCCATGAATTATGTGTTTTGTGTCTTATAAGCATATGAAAGATATTTACTAGCAAGTCTCATTTCAAATTCTGTTCATCTGATCTGTTATTTTTTTAAAAACTGTGCTGGTTGTCCTACGAAGCAAGTATTTATTTCCTGCTGCACCCTTCTTCATTCATTTTTATGCAACTGGATTCACTTTGTGTCGTGTGGTACTAAACATTTAATCTTATTCATGCATTATTTAGCATCTGTCCTGAAATACAGTTCAGTTACAGTTCAATTTGGAAACCCATTTCAACTGGCAATCCACAGGACACCAAAATCTAAAAGAGCAGAATGTTATTTCAAATAATACAGTGTCCAAACAGTGCAAGTTTAGACACTGTGTCCAAACAGTGCATGCAGTCATCAATGTATGAGGTCTCATTGTTCTGTAGGCACTGTTAAGATGACCCTATTTTGGTGGTATAACAACCAATGGCTGTCCCCTCCTGGGCCTCCACATTAGCACCTGGGCGTCATTGGCATTGGGCCTTCCCAGTGCGTTGGGCGGGATGGGTTCATTGTTGCTGAGAATGTGTGGTTGTTCCTGGTGCGGCCGGCCCATGAGTTTGGCACGAGAACCCAGAGGCATGGATGGGTCCACTTTGATGTCTACCCGCATTCGCCAGCGTACTGTCTGAAGAACGATACGCTCCTTGGTGTCTGCATTTAGTGCCACGAGCCAAGTGATGAAGCTCTGGTCACGCGTGATGTGGGTGAGCATGGGTGTGTTGCTGTTGCTGATTGGTACCGCCCATGTCACACTAGGGTAGAAGTTGTCATTCATGCTCACTGTTAGCCGGGAAGGTTTGGATGTGGGGCCTGAGAGAGTCACAGTTTCTGTAGTGTTGCCATACCATGGGTAACTGACCCCATCCGAATCGCTAATCGCCTTCACCCGTCCTTCGCGAAGCTCTGGGAGCTCCCAGCTGGACCTGCAGAGGGAACAGAGGGTAATGGGTCAGGAAGGACAAAAGAGTCCAAGGAACAGCTGTGCTGCAATACATCAGCACCTACTCAGAACCAAGTGTCTCCTGCAAATATGCAAAAACAGTAACAGACATTGGGCTGTGAATAAATTATACATAAATCTGTTTATCCCACCTTATAAACTGTCAGCTTCTCCCCCAACTCTTGCTGTCTGTCTTGCTGCACTTACTGTGTTTTGGCCAAATATAACATAATCCTGGATCACTCATATTTAAGGTTTAAATCCTGGAAAACATTTTTATCAACCTGTCATTCACTCTGATTTTAGAGGTAGTTAATGGTTGGAGTTAGGAATACATTTGTTGATAGGAAGGTATTCCAGGAAAAGATGCAGGAACAAGCCCTACTTCACCAAACCAAAGTCACCACATATTCTATAAATTATTTTATTAATGAGAGAGATCTGTCAAATTGCAAACACTTTTATTCACTAACTGAATCTTAAGACCACAAATGACTATAATGAAATAATGAAAACCCCTAGCATTTTTACAGATGCTATTTAACCCTATATCTTATATCCATTTAGTATGAGTCCTGTGCTAAATCCTTACCTTAACAGTGTCATGTCTGGTTCATTACTTACTCACATGCCAATATCACCATATGTATTGAAGAACTCCATTTGGGTGCACGCCTGAATCCATCCCACAGTCCATGTTTCGTTTCTGGGAACGGGAGGCATCACAATCCCAGCTGATGCTCTGAAGTATGGGGTCTTATATCGCAGCACAATGGGCGAATTTTCTTCAACGATGGTCGGGCATTGGTCAATGGAGGCTGACACCTCATAGACTACTATGTTCTCCCGTCGTATGCGGGGCTTGCAGGCGATGCTTTGAATGCAACCCATGGTCCTGCTTATTAGGGGTGTCAGTGTGGCCAGTGACAGAAAAATGAGGACGAATTTAAGCAATATATTCATTGGTCCTTTTTACGACCCTTAAAATGTTGACAGATCCTGTTCTTCATTTGCAATAGATCCTCGATAAATCCTCTGAAATAAAGCAAATCACCTGCTATAATGAAGACATGTTTTGTTGCATTTAAAGCTCCAGTGTGTTGTTTTGGTACATACTTGAGAAGAATTGCAATAAGAAGCCAGCTGTATTTTGAAAAGAAGGGTGTATCGATGCTCTGTTTCGCCTGTTCCTGAAGCACTGGAGTGCCGCACTGCCCTTGATGCTCGTCCCCAGCAGATGTGATCCGACCTCCACCGAATCGAACACCCGGTGTGAGCCTGTTTCCCTTCCTCCTTCCAACTCACGCATCCGGCTTTATGTCTGAGCCCTTTGATCCCGGTTTCTCTGCTGGGTGTGGGCATGTCAGTGATAAAGAGGGAGCCGATGCTGCATGAATAGTGTATGCTGGTTATGTTTACTCCAGTTGATTGACCTACCCAACATTTTGTTGATTCGGCTCCTTTGGAAAATATGCGCCAGATCGGAAATGCGACATGTAAAACCACATGCATATGGTTTATATTGGAAACTTGGGTCAGTTTCTTTTTCTACCCTTAATAAAGCAGTGCTTCTCAGAGCATCACTTGGCTGATTTTGTGTTTTTCCCTTTGTGTTTCCATCCTTTCCATGGCGAAGAACCCTGTGCAAATCAGAGGTTAGAAGAATACAAAGATTCAAATTCTGCACATAAAACAAACAATCGTCCTGCAACAGCTTTAGTTAAGTGTTTTTAAAATAAATTCCTTCGATAAAAAACAGCAAAGCATCTTCACGTAGACATGCTATACGGTCGCTGTTCAGTTGCAGTAAGGTGCTGATGTTAGTGCGCGAACCCGAGCTGGGGGTGCGCGCTCCAGCGATCGCTATGAATTGTGGGGCGTGGCTTTAGTGGCGTCATTACCCCAGTCTACTGTCGGATTGGTCTTACACTTGTACGGCGGAAGTGGATGCTGCTCAGCTCACTTCCTTGACACGCATCAACCGGTCATTCAACCAGCACAGTACCTGATTCCAAGGGGTCAATTGTCATTCATTAAGTTCAACTCAACCTTTTCTTGCGGCGTTTATGATTGTCAGGCTGCTGCACAGGCTGTCGGAGAAACTTCCACGCGTTGTGCACAGGATCAGTGCGATGATGAAGCCGCAGGTTGTGTTTGTTTTGGGCGGGCCTGGCGCGGGGAAAGGGACACAATGTGCCAAAATTGTGGAGGTATGAACGATGCAACGATTAAAATGATTCATTAGATCCATGGTAGATATCAATTTAAGCGCCGTATGAAGAAAACCACGGATTTTATGGGTCTGACAGTATGCCTTTGGCTCTCACAAGGATCATGCATTTCCGCATGTCCTCTAAGACATTTTTTCAAGGAAAAAGCGATATTTGCCCCATTAACATTCATTAATAGTCATGTATTTCACCTGCCTTGTAATAAAAAATGAGTTTCGAGATTTTCCTTGAAACCTTCCTTGAAAAATGTTTTTTGAAAGGCTGTATTCATATATCTGGTTACGAACAGGACTTGGTTTAATCAGATCCCACACTCTGTTAACTGTTTAATAGTAAAGTGGTGTAGTGTTCAGCTGTCAAAATTTGGCAGCAACGGAGCTATGTTAAAGTGTCTGTGTGGTTTTCTTTCCTGAAACATTTGAAACTGAAAGCTAATGCCTTATATTGTATTGTCTGAATATTTTCGTCATATTAGGTAATCAGGCTTGATGGATTTACTGTTATTCTAATAAGTAAAAATAGTAGTAATGAGAATAACTAGGTGTGTCCAAAGATTAATAGTGTAATATCTCGGCAAGCTTTGCTACAGAGCTGCCTGTCCATACATGCATACAATTTTGTTTAACTATTCATCTAGATGACAGCTGTTATAATCCATTGTAAAAAAAGAGTTGCCTTGAAGAGTGAATTAACTACAGTGTACTGCAAGTTGTTCATACTAGTACATGGCTACATTTCTTTTAATTTTACAAATAGTGTTGTGTGATTCCTGTCCAGACATATAGCTACACTCACCTGTCAGCTGGAGACCTGCTGAGAGAGGAGCGTGGCCGCAAGGGCTCGGAGTTCGGTCACCTCATTGACAACTACATTAAAGAGGGCAAGATAGTTCCTGTGGAAATCACCATCAACTTACTGAAAAAGGTCCATCCTATTCTCAAAGCCTCTGCATTCCTGTCATGGTGATTATATAAGGCAACTGAAGTCTTGTGACCGTATTCAAACAAAAAATTATTACTGAGAATGAGCTCACTTTCTGATAAAAGATATAAACTGAGCATAGTGCAAAGAGCATTCAAGCTTCACAAAGGGCTTGTATAATAACAGGCATAAATTTTAACTCCAATACCATGATAAAATGGCCTAGCCTTTTTCAGTTAATGTAACAAAACAAATTATAACTTTAATAGCTGCACAAAAATGATATTTTTTTTTAGTTTTAATGATTTGTTTTTATAGTGAACAAGTTCTGTCTGTATATGACAGGCAATGGAGGAGACTATAAAGAAAGATGAGAAAAAGTTCCGCTTCCTTATTGATGGTTTCCCACGTAACCAAGACAACCTACAGGGATGGAATAGTGTAATGGACGGAAAGGCGGATGTCAGATTTGTTCTTTTCTTTGATTGCAGCAACAAGGTAAAGAGTGGCTCAGTTTTTACGAGTGGTTTTGTTTCCTTCATTTATTGCACTGCCTTTACAGTCATTTTAAATAACATTTAATTTCTTATTTTTGATGACTTTTTGATTTAATTTTGACATAGAAATGCTTTTTCAATTTTTTAAGAAATGCTAATCATTTTTTAGAAATGTTAACAAACAGCCAGACACTCAAGCTAAACATGCCGTTGGTCACCACATGACGTGTGATTATCAGGTGTGTCATTGTGTGTGTTTGTGTTCCAGGTGTGTATTGACAGATGTTTAGAGCGGGGTAAGAGCAGCGGACGTACTGACGATAACAGAGAAAGTTTAGAAAAAAGGTATCACCCTTTCGGCTTTTCTATAATAACTGTATATCAATACAGACCACGTTTTGTCTAATGAAGTTTGGCCTGGATTAACCTTTGTACTCCATACATACAAATTACATTGCTTTTAAAGTGACAGAAGTTTTCATCTAAAATAATTAGCTTTGGGTTAGAAAACAAGTGGGTGAAGTGAGACAACAAAATGCCATGTTGAGATATTGTTGTTATTATTAACTACATAAATTGTGATTATTGTAGTAATAAATGACTGTTACTGTTACATATTTCCCTATAGCTTAGTTGCTAGAGCATTGGGAATAACAAGGCAAAGGCAATGGGTTTGATTCTCAGGGAACACACACATACTGATCAAATGTATAACTACGGATGCGCTATAACTATGGATGTATAACTAAGTTGCTTTGGATAGTGTCTGCCGGATACATAAAGGTAAAACAACTATGGTGTCTGTTCTGCCTATTAAAAAGTCCTTCAACAGGTATTTTGTTTATTTATATATATGTATATGTGTGTGTGTTTTATGCGTTAACAGTTCTGACAACCTCTAAATTTAACAATTCTTTACACTTTGTAGGTTTGGAACTGGTAACTTTGTATAGCACTGCCTCTCTTATGATAATTTGCTTTTTCTCACCTTGTAAGTCACTTTGGATAAAATGTAAGATGTCTGTTAATATAGTACCTTCTATTTGCAGTGACTTCCATGTGCCTTTTTAAAAGAATTCTAAATGTGTGTTATGTTCAGGATCCAGACATATCTCCAGTCCACACGACCCATTATCGAGCAGTATGAGCAGAAGGGGAAGGTGCACACTATTGATGCTTCACGTTCAGTGGATGAGGTAAGACTTTTGTAGCATAACGTTTAATTTATATAAAACTTGATTTAACAGCAAATGATTAAAGCTGATTTTCCGTAATATTTTTCCTAAAACAGTTTATTTTCTGGTTTTAAATTCAAGCTAATCTAAATGTATGAAATGAAGCTGGATGACTGTTGTATATTTCCCACATTTCCACTTCATGTTATATATCAATTGTTTACATTTTTGGGATAATATAGGGGAATTTATGTGAGCAATAAAGTACAAGAAGCTGTGCTACATTGTGAACATAAGTTGTATAAATTGTTTTTATAAAGTGGTTACTACATAACAAAAAAAATAGGTCACATATTTTCTCCTAAAACTAAATAGTGTTATAGCATTTACTATATAACACATTTTAGCATGACTGCAATACTGTATTAAACAATCAGCATCTAGACTGGACTAGACTGTACCAGTAGAGTTAAAAGTAGAAAAACACATCTGTCTGTTTCTTCTTTTCTAATCTGATCTCTGGATTTGTTTTTGCAGGTATTTGCGGATGTGAAGAAAATTCTGGATAAAGAAGGTTAAAGCTAAATGTCAGCCAGAATCATTTGTATATTTAAGGTGTCTATTGATGTTGGCAAAGCTACAACTTCTACATGTATCAATATATAATTTTTACTATTTCAATAATACAATTTTTTTTAACATGGGGGTGTGTGTGCGTGTATCTATGTTTGTGGAGCTGAAAGGTGAACATTATGTTGTTAGGCAAATGGTTTATACTTTATATTACACTGAAGAGGAACAATATTTGAGCAGAGACTCAAATAAGCTTTAGCAATAAACATTTAGTGCACTGCTATAGGACATGTAAGCATCTGCTCTTAACTGGATTATTTGGCATTTGTGTAAAATCTATTACAGAAATGTTTAGGAAAGTCTACCCTTAAGTGCTTAATACTTAATGGGCTATCATAACTAACCAATAGGAAATAAGGTTATTTCAGTAGATTACCATAACTGTTTGTGTTGTTATATTAGGCAAAATGTACTATAAAGTAATCAAAAGGTGGGTCTGAGGACCTATTATTGGCCACTTAAGAATAAAGGATTGAGTTTTAGCTGTATATGCTTATTTTGTCATATTATGGCAACTATATTCTATACATTTGTAATCTCTGCTCAGGCAATTCATTTTAGGATGTGGGGAACTAGGGGTTGTGCTTTTACTTGATTGTATTAGCATTTGGGGTCATTTATGGATAAACTATGTCATGTTGATATGACAGTTCTGCATTTGTATGGTTTTCAATGTCTTATATCAACAGAGCACATCAAATATCACCCCCAATTAAAAAAAATAAAATCTTAAATTTAAATTGTATCGTTTTTTTTGTTTAACCATTTTGTTTAAATATTAAATAAATTCATAGGTACATAGTTTGCATTACAGGGAAAAGTTTAGTTGCATGTTTAAATTCTAAACAACTGCTGTAAAAACAAGCTACAAATGCTCCATTCCAGTACCCACACATGCAATTTATTAGGCGGAAGTGCTTCTACAGATGTGATATAACAAAGTCAAACTGATAAAATCCGACAGCTAATATTATAAATTATAAACTGTGAAACGGTTATATAGATATATTCACAAACTTGGATGTGATTAGATTATAGTTTTGTTTTATTTATATTTAGTCATTTAGCTGATGCTTTTATCCAAAGCGACTTACAAATGAGGACAAGGAAGCAATTTCAACAATGAGAGGCAAAAATGAATAAGTGCTATAGACAGGTCTCAGGTATTTCAACACAGTATAAGAAGGCAACAAAGGCCTTTTTATTTAAAAATAAAAATAGTACAAATGGTGGTGTGTTAGTTAATTAGTCAAGGAAGACGAAATAGTTGAGTTTTTAGTCGTTTCTTGAAAACAGCTAATGACACCTATTCTGATGGAGTTATGGAGTTCATTTGGAGGTCAATTGCTGTGGAACATTTAAGTCAGTTGAAGTAGAAGAAACTGCAGTAGTAGGTCTTATCTATGCTATTTCTGTACCAAATTAAAAAGCGTTTTAAGACATTAATAAAAATGTTATTTCAATTAAAATAAATGTTATTACTGTAACGGTGACGCGGAGGCATAAGGATCCATGTGCAGCAGTTTAATAGATATACAAACATATATACTAACATATATACTAACACTTATACTTACTAGATATACAAACAGATATACTAACACACTCTGCTCTACTCTAACATCTTGTTAGAGTATGTCCACTATCGTCTAGGCCAGCCCGCGCCACTCCCTCTGCTCCCTGGCTGTCTGATGTTCTTCGGGAGCATCGCTCTAAGCTCAGGGGTGCAGAGAGGTTGTGGCACAAGACAAATGACACTGCACACTTTGTCTTATAAATCTCTTCTGGCTTCCTTCTCTGCTGCTGTCACTACTGCTAAAAATTCATATTTCCATCACAGAATTAACAACGCTTCTAAGTCTAAGCTTAGAAAGCCCCTGCAGTTGATTCAGAATGCAGCAGCTAGAGTGGTCTTTTAAGAAGCCTAAAAGAGCACACTTCATCCAGTTGCACTGGGTGACAATAGCTGCTCGCATCAGATTCAAGGCTCTGATGTTTGCATTCAAGGTGACTACTGGATCCGCTCCTCCCTACCTGCTCTCACTTCTTCGCACTTATGTGCCCACCAGAAATTAGCGTTCAACCGTACAAACACAGTCCAGGGCAGGCAGCAAACCATCCAAAACTAAATCCAAAGCGAAGTCAAAAGGCAGGCAGCAAACAATCAGAATAATCATAAACAGTCCAAACACAACCAGGCAAACAACAGGGAAATAAATGCTCTGAAACGTACGCAAAAAGGCAATACGAGACATCGCAAAGTCAATGGAGATGTGGCATTTAAATAGCCCCGCTAACGAGATCCATGTGGCAAACAGGAAGTGATCAGCAGAGCGCGTGGGTCCATGGAAATTGTAGTTTGAGTGGATTCAATACTCAGGCGAGGGCTCCCTCTGATGGCGCGGAGGAGGTGGAGTGGGAGCCTCCTCTGTAACAATTACTTTTTAATTTTTACCGTGAACTGCATATACTTTAACATTTAAGGACTTTCGTCTCACATGGACAGGGACCACGCCTGCTTTCCTGTCTGCACTCTACTATCTTAAAACAGGTTATTAAGAATAATAATTACTGTCATTCATTAAGCAATATCACATGAACCAGAGTGCTAAGCATGGGTGTGATTTTGCATGCACAGTTGCTATTATATGTATTATATGTTGCTATTAATTGTTTTTACTAGTGCTATTAAAAAGTGTGGAGCATACCACTGCAATATTACGACTTTAACAGACAAGCAGATACAAAAAGCAGATACAAAAAGTATCGCTTTCCTGTAGCTCAGTGGTAAGCGCATGTATGGCTTTGTTAGTATGGCTAAACAATGCCAAGGTCATGGGTTCGATCCCAGGGATTGCACATAATCAATGTGTAGTAAGTCGCTTTGGATAAAAGCGTCTGCTAAATGTAAGTAGTGAAATATTCAAAAGCTGTTATAAGAAATATCAAGCGCTCATATGCTCAATTAATGTAAAACATTGTAATGTAAAAAACAAATACAAATAGACCTTTGTTTAGCATCAAATATTTAGTTGTAAGGACTTCTGGCCCTCTTGTACCAAAAACTTCTGTACATTATCAAATGTGTCTAAATACAATATATTTGTTCAACAGTGTAAAGCTTTTTAAAATGTACCGCAGGTCCCAAAGCACAGATTTGACTAAAAAAAAAATTTTAAAGAGAAAAAAAAAGTGAAATACCTTTCTTTGAAAACAAAAATAAATAAGATATATTTATATTCAAATAATGGTCAATACAGTCTTACAATAGGACATTGTAGTCTGTATCAACAAGAGCTTAATTTGCAGTGCTTGTAAGTCAATGTTTAAATTCTTATTAAAATGAAAACAAAACAACATTTGTGTAGAATCATGCATCGTGACAAGTGCTTCTGCAGATCTGACAGGAAGTACATGAAGCAGTACATAACATGCTGGTGAATGAGTCCTGCCTTTTTATAAAATATAATTTGCAACTGCCCATACAGGTAAACAAAACTGTGTATTCAGGTAACTGTATTATTGAATGGCTTTTATTTTGTGTCAGTACCACTAATAGTCCGCAAGTCTCTCATGTACCACTCAGAATAGCCTAATAAATATCTTAAAACCGTGTGAGGTTGTTTATCAGGAGGTTGTAGAGGAGTTGATGCGCAGGTCTGCTCTGGTTTTGGGGTACTGGACTTTGGTGTTGGTGATTGCCCCGTGTTTCTGCCGCAGATGCAGTCGCAGCTGACTCTTGTGACGGAAGTGCAGGTCGCAGTTGTCACACTGAAATGAGAAAACATTAAATACTTCCTCAGTTACCAACATACCACAAATATATCAGAGCTGAGATTATTTTTGTTTGCCCCACAAACCTAGTTGGTTTGATGCAGTATTCCGGCTGCCTGGGTGTTCTATGAATTTACTATACAAGATCTGCATTTTTTGAGCACGTAGCTATGTGGTGTGTTCTGGGTGGTTGCTCACTAGTACCAAGTCAAATAAGCCCCCAACTAATATTCTAAAAGTCTATGTAATAGTTTTTAGATATAGGCTCGGGTCTCCCCTTTAATACAATTCCAAATATATGGAATTTTCTTGCTGTTTATTATAGCTTATGTCCGAAGCACAAAATCTTTATTACTACATTTATTTAATTCAATACAATTCAATTTTATTTATATAGCGCTTTTTAACAATGTTACATTGTTTTAAAGCAGCTGTACATAAAAAACAAAGAATAGTAGTAAACACAGAACAAATGTCTGACATGTTAATGGTATTATTGCAAATAATATGTGTGGAATGCATAAATTTACATTTATTCATACTAACAATTTGCACTTAAATTGTAATTGTACTTTAAGGTATGACTTCAAGATTCATGAATTTGATTATTACATACAGTCATGCTAAAAGCAATAAAGTTGGTGTTGTGAAAGTGCTCACATGATAGGGTTTCTCTCCAGTGTGTATTCGTAGGTGACTCTTCAGTGTCTGAAGGTGGCGGAAGCGTGTGCCACAGACGTCACACGGGTATGGCTTCTCTCCGGTGTGGATCAGTACGTGAGCCCTTAGATGAGCCACCTTCAAAACACAACAAAAGTAACATTAAAAGATGACGTTGCGGTGTATTTCAACATAACATTTTTTTTTAAATGTCACTGTACAGAAATACAGCCTGGGAGAGTTTAGATTTTACCTGGACAAAGCGAGAGCCGCAGGTTTCGCATTTATATGGTTTTTCTCCTGAGTGTATACGTGAATGGGTCTTTAGATTGGCAGGTCTGTTGAACTGAGCTCCACACACATTGCAATGGTATGGTTTCTCTCCTGTAATTATAAAACATTATGACAATGTTAAAGTGATGTTTGTTTATCTTTTGAATGCAATGCATGTTCTACAGGCTTAAAAACATGAGATTGCAGAATCCTAAACTAATTTGCTTATGTAAATGCAATCATTTACCCATGTGGACAGACTTGTGGGTCGCCAAATTTCCTTTGTAGCGGAACATAGCTTGACAGCGGTCACATTTGTATGGCTTTTTGTTCTGTAGCCCCTGAGGCCTCTCTGTATCAGATTCACTCTTGGAGTCACACTCATTACAGCAGAGTTTGTCGCTTTCTGCCAACACATTGAAAACAGTTATTGGGTTGTTCAAACTGCACATAACTGTCCACCCTGATGAAACGTAATCAGACTGAATATCTGGAATGTTATTTCCAAATTTTAAGACCTATACAAATGCAGGGGTTGGTTTGTAAAAATCAGATATCACATGCTTTTTTGTTGTTCATGTGAAACAAATTTGAGTTGGATAACTGCCCAAAAGCCTAGAACATTAAGGTATACTGATATAGATAAATTTTGAACTAGGTTTAGTGTATTTACCGAATGTTGTGGCTCCTATGCTGCTCTCCTCTGGCAAAGTGTTTGGAGGTGAAAAACCACTTTCTTCTTTTTGAATGCATTTACCTCTAGAACTAAAAGCAAAGGACACCATGTTTACAAATACATTGACATACAATACATACCTAGAAGAATAATTAAATGCCACAGTCTTTCAGTGCACCCACCTGCTATTGCTATTGAACTGACTTTTAGTCATATCTTCATTGCTCTTCTTGACAGCCTCTCTGACTGTGTGAGATGGAGCTTGTGAGCCATGGCCAGTTACTCCATCTGTGGAGTTCAGTACAATAAACTTGTACTTCTTCCAGTTGCGGACCTTCGGATCACTGACAGAGTTCTGAGGAGAAGCTGCCCCTTGACTACAGCTGCTGGACTCTGCCGGTGAGTTTGGTTGGCAGTCTGATCTAAGAGGGCTTTGAGGACCAGTAGTAAGAGAAGTGTCAATGTTCTCCACTTCTGAATTTAAGCCTGAAACTCTCTTCCTGTTGCCCTCAGCCCGAGCTGACAGGAAAAGCACAGCTGGACGACGATTCTCTTTTCTGGTCTCTTCGGCTCCACCAGCGGTCATCAGCTTAGCTGAAAGTCCACTGTCTAGCACAGAGTGGCGCTGTTGGGCTATTACGCAAGTCTTCGGGATCTGCCAGAGGGGGGTGGTAGTGCTGGAGGTCTCCAGGGGGAGAGGAAGATGTCTAAAGTAGCAAGTAGGGCTTTCAGTGGATGTGCTGACTGCATAGTGCAGACTGGGAGGACCATAAGAGCTCATGTTAAGGCTGGAAGGTATATTCAGGGCATTGCTTAGGATAAATGGAGCTTCTGGAAGTAAACAGCCTTGATTCGCTGGCATCTCTGCTCTGGTCTGCTTCACACCCAAGCCCCTTTGAGATGAAAATTAAAATGTTGTTACAAATGACAAAAGTTTTTGTACTGAACACTAGGGAAAAATCCAGTTCAGATAAAGCGCTTACCTGGAGTCTATGAACCTCTGGCATGTGTCCATCACATGGTCCATCTGCAGGTATGTGGCTGTGTTGAGAATGGCTACGATGAAGTTATCTTTAAGAGTGAGGCAAGAAGTGTACATAAACTCTAGCAATATGTTGAATCCATTGGGGTCCACCTTTGCATCTAAACTTATCAAGCTCAGATCATTTTTATGGGGGTCAGCAAACATTGAGTAAAAGAGGCCGCTGGGAAAAGACAAAACATAACATAGGTATCACTTACTGTGCATGTCATGTACTCATGTATTAAGAAATGTTAAAGTTGCACAAGTTCTACAACATTAAAACTGTACTACCTGCATGCCATCAGAACGGTCTTATGTGCCTTGAATTGCTGCCCACCAACCAGAATGGTGACATCAGTCAGGATGTTTCTAATGCGCAGGCGATTAAAGTTAAACAGCACATCACTAGCATGCCGCGTGAATGTGATGCAGCCATCTGCTGCATTTGACATATTGAGCACCTGCAGAAAAAGTAAATTACATCTAGTCAAACAACGGTAAAGGAGAAGCTATAGATTCTGAGTAGGTCTAGAAGGTTTTCTTTTTTCTTTTCATGTTTTTCATGAGAAAACATTCCATGGGGACATATCCTTTAATACCTGACGGTACATTCTGTGCTTTTGTAATTTCAATTTTATTAATTTATTCACTGCTTAATTTGTTCTTTATTTTATGTTGGTTAGTTTGTCAGTAATAAAAAAGTCACCTCATTCTCTCATTTGCTATTAAGCTATTTTCTCATGAAAACATACATTTAGATATGAAAACATCCTGCAACTGTTACATTCATATAATTCACATAACAGTACTTTTACATTATTGTCAAAAACTCTGTGACAATGGCTGTGTCTCAAAATTCTGTGAGCTGCCTATCTTGACAGCATTTTTGTGCATCACAGGCGCGTCTTGAATTCAATTATAAACTATTGACAGGCTCAATGAGTGTCAAAGCGCCTATTATAGACAAAATTGCTGTCTTTGTATGCAGCTCACTAGGTATTTGTTTCGCTTGTCACTTGCTGAACAGCAAAAAGGGAATTTTAATATAATAAACCTATATGTACATAGTAAATAATTCTATTATTGTTTCAGTGAAATAAACACAACGGTACAACATGCCCCAATCATTGTCCATAAATAATCGGATGACACCGATGTGCCTAAATGCTAAAGCTATCTAACAGAGAAACATGTTCGCTTGTCTACTGGGCATTTGCTTTAACTCGTTAACCTTGGATCATTTAGTAAAAATACATTTACACGTTCACTTGTTAACTTTGACAGTTTAACAACATATGCGAAGCAGAACAAACTTATAAACACAGTATTTCTAATAGTGAGGTAACAAAATCCCTAATGTACATGCAAATGACAGTATTAATCTAATGTTCAATGATGACCTATACCATACTGTCTATTCTGTGGGCAATAAACCTCTTTTTCCATCCATATAAAGTTGCTTTTATGACAAAATCCCGAGTGAGCCCACTGAGCATAGCTTTTTAATCTTCAAAGTCTAATGCAACTCTGTCCGTGGGACAGAACCCGACACATGAGACGAATAAGGTTAGTTATTCACGTAATTAGGCCAACAAAAGTTGAGTTGCGTAATAAAACATGACAAATCCAAACACAATCAAGTAGTACGGTTTAAACGAATTAAAAAAATTCTGTGAAATTAACTAATTTCTATAGAGCTTCTCACATTAAGCCTAGGCTTTCTGGCAGATAGTTAAATCACCTGGTATAATTTTCTTGGAAGTATCCAGCGTCGACAGCTCTTGGAAGAACTCTTCTGAGAACACGCAGTTAGCAATTCTCGGAATTTTACCAGAGGAATGTACCACTTTTACACCAAAGGGGAGATCTACACTTAGGTGTTTCCACGCTCGTGTGGTGCTAAATAATTGCTTGTTTACAATCACAATTAATTTTGAAAGCACCAATCACGTAAAAGTCAATAATTCAAAAAGTATAAGTAATATTTATTTCATTCGGCAGCTAAGCTGTTAACATTGTTAAACTAAACTGTTGTGTGTCCCTTTAAGCTTAGTGGATTGTTCCAGAAACGCTGTCATATTGTACGTCAATCCCCTCCCACCCTTTCACTATTCTGCAGAATTGATTCTTCGCGGTACGACCCGTCTATTAAAAGTTTTTACGTAATGTTAAAAAAAACTCGGCCAGCAGATGAAACGAATCAATGATAAATCAAACGCTGCATTAGGTTCCTGAACATCAAACTCAATTTTATTAGACTCATTAACAAGTAGCCTACAAAAACAATTTTGTTTTAACGAGATAAGTTCACAAGTTTGTCATGATGTCAAGTGTTTATTAAACATTACTTGTATTTACAATAATCACAATATGTTGTCAGGCTAGTAAATTTTAACCATCTTCCAGACTAGTCTGAACTTGTGATGGTTTAACTGAGTGATCTTTGTCAGTACACAAGAATTATTTTTAATGTTTAAGTCACTGTTCATTGATTCATTATTTTTTGAAGGTAAAATAAACATTACGTCTTCGTAAAGTTTTTCCTTTTAAATCAGTTTGTTTTTACTGTGGATTACTCCTCCTAACACATACTCCTTCCATTACACCTTATCTAAACAAGTTAATGAATTAAATTGAAAGATTATAAGAATCTGTGCATGTGAATGTGGCATTCTTGTCTATTTACTGTCTCCACATATATTTTGTTAAAACAAATATATTTATATAAGATGTAGTGGCTGTTAGGTAGTTTGGCACTATATTAAAAATCATGTTCAGATTACAGACAAAACACTGTATGAGTTGATTACAAACAAGGTCATTTTCCTATAGTCACCTATAGGTAAAAAAAACAATTAGGTATTTTTTTAACTAAATGTTCTCTTTAAGGTTTGTAATCAAATTTAATATTTCTGGCCTGCACTGTTTTTAGGATTATGATGTCATATCTCCTGCACTCAACACACACTTAAGCTCATGACTGCTTCAGCCATGAGTGTAACCTAACACCTAAAGCAGCTATTCAAGATCATAACAGCACATACAACTCTCAACACTATTTATATATCGGTTCCAAAGAGGTACTGGAAACTGTACATTAGCTTGTGTACAGCAAATGTCTTCAATTTGCTGTAATGTTTTTAAATTGTTTATTTTTTTAATGGGTAGTTTATAAAACATGAATCCGAGTCAAATAAATATTAAAACTATTAGAGACCTATAAAAAATGTCAAGTGGTGTGTCAATAGGTCAAGATAAAGTGCAGAGACTTTTAAATTGCTTTAATATATTATTATGTGTAATTATTTATTGTGTGGATATATACTGAATCTAATCTTGGCAAGTCTGATGATTATAGATATTTTATTGTAAACACAAGGCTGTACTAGAGGTCAAGTTCAGTTTAGAAATTGAGAATTCGTTTATTAACATTTGATTAAATAATAAAATACATTTGAACAGAGTAACTCAGCTGTTTTTATAATTTATTGAATAAATTATTTTCACCCTGAATACACAAGGATTTTATCACAAATGTTTAAAAGGACATAATTCATAAGTGTAATCAAACTTTATGTATAAGTATAAATAATTGCTGTTCAGCCACTGAATGAAACAAACAGCAAAACCTTGACAGGTAGTGAACTTGACAGGTAATTAAAAGGTAATGTATTACTGTATGAGTAATTACATAATTACTCATACAGCAAGTTTCATACATTGCTTTTGCCTAAAGTAAAAGTCCAAAAGTGAAGAAACTTGAATGACTGGCCTAAATAAATAAAGTTAACTAAACGTATAAGTGTCAAGACAGTCATTATAATTTACAAATTTATGTTGTATCTTCCTGAAGTTTACTGAAGTTCTGTCTTCTCTGTATAGGAAAAAGCTATAAACTGTGAAAATCTGGCAAGATGTTGCATCTATTGAGCTTCATTGTGAAACTGCCCCCTCCTCTCTCACACATCCAAATACACATTTCCTCTTTCTTCAGAAGAGTAAATGCCCTATCGGAAATGAATGCTGTCACAAGCGTTTCAATCTCAATCAAATACACAAAGTTATTTTTTTAAAAGAAATTTGACTCATGAGATAATGGTTAAGGCTTTCTGTTCATACTTCTGTTTTTGTCATGAGAGTGAAAGCAGAAGATTTGGTCATCATTTTCCTCAGAATTTACTGAATACGGGCTACATAACTTATTTGCAATGGATTTATTGGACATTAGTTGCTAGCTGTAAGGTTTGAATGTATATCACTTTCACACATATTAACACTGTATATTTGTTAATAGCAAAGCAAAAGACAAAACTTTTTTATTTTACTCATTGCTGTCACACATCAAAGACACAGTTCAGAAAATGGAGAGGCTGTTCCAAGAAAAGACTTCATATACAGGTCACAGATTACTCAGAGATTGCCTGACGAGTGTGTTATGAATACACTCATGTGTGACAGAGATCAATTGATTTTTTTGATTTAGCAAACATCAGCAGTTAAAACAAACAGATGTACAAATCCAATGCTTGCTTCCGTGTAAACAGCATTCTATAATTTAGCAGTACTTAATAAGTACTTCAGCTGTGAAAACTAAACGATATTTTAAAAATGTGAAACTTCTTCACTAGTGGATTGCAACCACAAAACAGGTTGAAGGTCTGTTTTGACTTTTTTCATGGACAGCAGGGGGGAAACTGATGCGTTAAGCAAAAAAAAAAAAAAAATTAAGTGTTCTCATAGTTGCACATTTTGGATAGCTAAATAAATACGCTTAAAAAAATTGCATTTTTACACATACACTATATTGCTAAGTATTCGCTCATCTGCCTTTAGACGAATATGAACTTGTGACATCCCATTGTTAATCCCATTGTAAACTGGTTTAATGCAGTTAAACCCGGATGCAGTTGTGGCCTACTGGTTAGTGAGTCGGACTTGTAATCAGAAGGTTGCTGGTTTGATTCCAGCGCTGGGGGGTAACAACTGAAGTGCTCTTGAGCAATGCACCTAACCCCTGATTGCTCCCTGGGCGCAGTAATGTGCTGGCCACTGCTCTGGGTGTGTGTGCGCGTGTTCACGACTTGCAGTGTGTGTTCACTCCTCACCAGTGATGGGTTAAATGCAGGTCACATTTCGGGTATGGGTTACCATATCTGACAAATAATGTCACTGTATTTTTTATTTATTTAATATGACATCTGCCCACCCTTGCTGTCAAACAACAACAAACAATAACAATAAACAATAACAGCTTCAGCTCTTCTGGGAAAGCTTTCCACAAGGTTTAGGAGTGCGTTTATGGGACATTTTGACCATTCTTCCAGAAGCGCATTTGTGAGGTCAGACACTGATCTTGGATGAGAAGGCCTGACTCGCAGTCTTCGCTCTAATTCATCCCAAAGGTGTTCTATTGGGTTGAGGTCAGGACTCTGTGTTCCGGCCAGTCAAGTTCTTCCACACCAAACTCGCTCATCCATGTCTTTATGGACCTTGCTTTCTGCACTGGTGCGCAGTCATGTTGGAACAGAAAGGGGCCATCCCCAAACTGTTCCCACAAAGTTGGGAGCATGGAATTCTCATGGAATTGAGACGCTTTACACTTTTACACTATTGCACTTGGTGATATGGCTTGGATGCAGCTGCTCGGCCATGGAAACCCATTCCATGAAGCTCTGTACGGACCGTTCTTGAGCTAATCTGAAGGCCACATGAACTTGAGGTTTGTAGCGACTGACTGGCAGAAATTTGGCGACATCTGCGCACAATGCGCCTTGGCATTTGCTGCGCCCGCTCCATTATTTTACGTGGCCTACCACTTTGTGGCTGAGTTGCTGTCATTCCCAATCACTTCTACTTTGTTATAATACCACTGACAGTTGACTGTGGAATATTTAATGTGTGAGGAAAGTGAGGAAATTTCATGACTGCACTTGTTGCACAGATGGCATCCTATCACAGTACCATGCTGGAATTCACTGAGCTCCTGAGAGCGGCCCATTCTTTCACAAATGTTTGTAGTCTGCATGCTTAGGTGCTTCATTTTATATACCTGTGGCCATGAAAGTGATTGGAACACCTGAATTCAATTATTTGGATGGGCGAGCGAATACTTTTGGCAATATAGTGTATTCATCTGTCACCTGATAGAAGTCAAATTAAGTGTCAACATAGATAGTATACATAGTCTTTGTGATGTATCAAGAGCCACGGTATCCAGGGTAATGTCAGTGTACTGCCAAAAAGGACGAACCACATCCAACAGGATTACCTGTGGACGCAAGAGGAAGCTGTCTGAAAGGGATGCCCAGTGGCTAACCCGGATTGTATCCAAAAAACATAAAACCACAGCTGCCCAACTCACTGCAGAATTAAATGTGCACCTCA
>JAZGTJ010001270.1:44259-60886 GCA_036877575.1 Botia almorhae | reverse complement strand
AAAAAAAAAATAAACAGATAATGTACTCACCCCCTTGTCATCCAAAATGTTCATGTCTTTCTTTCTTTAGTCGTAAAGAAATAATGTTTTTTGAGGAAAACATTTCAGGATTTCTCTCAATATAGTGGACGCCAATAATGCCTCCGAGTTTGAACTTCCAAAATGCAGTTTAAATGCAGCTTCAAAGGACTCTAAACGATCCCAGCCGAGGAATAAGGGTCTTATCTAGTGAAACAATCTGTTATTTTCTAAAAACATTAACAATTTATATACTTTTTAATCTCTACACAGAGTACACACAGAGATAGACAAGACGAGCATTTGAGGTTAAAAAGTATATACATTGCAATTTCTTTTTAGAAAATAACCGATCGTTTTGCTAGATTAGACCCTTCTTTCCTCGACTGTGATCATTTAGAGACATTTGAAGCTGTAGTTTGGAAGTTCAAACTCGGGGGCACCATAGAAGTCCATTATATGGAGAGAAATCCTGAAATGTTTTCCTCAAAAAACAATTTCCTTACGACTAAAGAGAGAAAAACATGAACATCTTTAATGACAAGGGGGTGAGTACATTACAGAAATGGAATAATCAAATGTGCAACTAAACATAGTCTTCATGGTATGCATTCTTGTAAAGGCTAAAAATGTTATTCAGTCAAGAGCACAACAGCAGGAAAATGTGACTGCTGTAACTTTAACACATAAAATCCAATAATAATGGATCCAATAATGTATTGACATATCCGATTTCTTTACCAACTGTTTACATTCACTTACACGAACGATTACATTTATGTGAAAACTCGCTAACACTAGCACATTTACATAGTGTGTATTTGTCCATCTAATGGCAAAAAACGGCGGAAAAAATATTTGCACGCTTTGCGTGTCTGTACACAAAAAACAACCGCCTGTCAGACAACAATCGTAAATGATAATACAAAAAAATACTGGTTGTCATTTTTATGCCGGTTTATTGTGTCTAACGTTAGAGGTATATCGTCAACCCCAACAACGGGTTTGGAGATCGACATAAGCAACAAAACTGACAGCTAACTTCGTTAGCTAACGTTATCTGTTTGCTGTCATACACTGTTAGATAAAAATCATGTACTATAGTGGATATTGTAACATTAGTTAAAGTTACTTACGTCTGGGCATTTTGAGGACACATAATTTGAGGTAAGTTATGTGTCCTCAAAATAACTTGATGCAGCCAAGTTCGTGGTTCCAGTTCGTGCGCGCGCCTGCGTATGTGTAAAGCGAGACAGCTGAAGCGGGAATGGGGGCGGGGGTCTTACTGACTGAGTGACAGATATTTGCCGAATCAATAGTGAAAAACACAGAGTTAGAAATCTTTATTTCGAGAAGTGTACAAAAATATTTGTTTCATTTTGAAACTGTGGCGGGACAAATTAGACTGGCGGGCCGCCACAGTCTAGTTAACGAATGGTAAACACTGCATTTACCCCAGATGCTGCCGGAGAGGTCTACAACTCTGCTTCTTGATGATAGTTTTGAGGGGCATCCACTTCTAGGCAGAGTTGTGGTCATGTTGAATGCCTTCCATTTGTAGATGATTTGTCTTATAGTGGATGGAGTTGGAATCTCTTGGAGATGGTCTTATAGCCTTCCACAGATTGATGGGCTGTCACCACCACTTTCCTGATGTCCTCGGATATCACCCTTCCTCTTGGCATTTTTTGACTCCTTGGCACTACAGTGGTTTGGTTGGTTTCCTCTCTCTTTTCATCAGTGTTACCCAACCACTTTCCTAAGGATAAAATGGGCTCTAATGCCCAAAGGTCACAGGCCTCGTAGGCCAGGGTAATAGCATCTCTGATTTAGTGAGATAAGCGCTGTTTTGTGACTGCATTACCTCGGTTGCCGCCACCAAAACAGACTAAGAGTTGAGAGGTCTTACACCACTGGCCTGAGCGGTGGACATAGATCCTCAAAGCTCTAACTGGACACAATAAATGAAGCCTGTTCTGCTCTGGCAAAGCAAACGGCGCAGAACAGAAGGCTTGATGTGCCACCGGGTGACCAGCCACAGCAGGCACTTTGGGGATATAATCTGGTCTAGGGTGCAAAATGGCTTTAACAAAGCCAGGGGCAAAATCTAAGCAGATAGGGTCTACTGATAGAGCCTGTAGATCTCCTACCCTTTTGGGCGACGTAAAAGCCAAGAGTAGAGCCACCTTAAGATTCAGAAACTTCAGGGCTGAGTCTATGGGCTCTAATGGAACCTAAGATAAACCTTTTAAAACAAAAGTAAGGTCACAAAAAGGGTCCTGCGTATTACAGAAAGGCCTCAAGCCATCTGGCACCACGCATAAATCTAGACACCAGTGGGGGTCTCCCAATAGGGGCTCCATTATTAGGTTTGTGGCTAGCAGACATGGTGGCCACCTAAACCTCGAGGATAGTCGGAGCCAACCCTACAGATAGGTATCTTGAAGAAACTCCAACACTTAACCATCAGGACAGTGAAGTGGGTCAACATGGTGTTGCCCACGCCATGACACAAAGAGCTGCAAGCCCTGGGATATACATCGCTCTAATGGAGAGCAGCCTGGTCTCTGCCCAAAGAAGGATCCAAGCCCTCGGAGCTGCAGCCATGCTTCTCATGAAAGTGTGTAGCGATAAGGCTATGATACATATTTATAATATATATGTGGGATTTGTATGTCAATATAGAGAATTTGTAGGCTTTTTTAAGGTTTGTATATGGATATATGTTCATATTTTACATATATGGAGCTGCCTGGCTCCTATCAGAATTAAAGAGAGCGAGGCGGGAGCGGAGCATTGTTAATGGAAGTGATTCACACGGGCTGTCAGCTCTCTCAAGAGCTGATCTTGTATGCGCCACTCTCAAACAAAATACACACATATCATGTGTTACTCACCGTTATTTAGTGTGGGTAGGATGACACTTTTCTTTCTAGCTGCTTGCTAGTGCTCATATCTTCTTTATTCCCCTCATGCTTAGACCTGACTAACGTACAGACAAACAGGCTTCCTGAAAACAAGCAGCTGACGATGTATTTTGCAGGCGCCTTTTAAAGGATATGTGATGCACAATGCTATATCACATGACTTTGACTTGCCTATAAATAGGCCTGATTTTACACGTGTTCAGACTGCAGCACGTTCCCTCAAGCCTGACACAGTGTTGAGTTCCCTTAAAAGGGGGCACTGATTAGCTGGATCAGATGTGTTAAATTGAGGTTGAAGTTAAACTCTGAAGGACACTCGCCATCCAGGAGCTGAGTTTGACATCCCTGATCTAAAAGAAGCTGTCTGAGATGAAACTGAGAAGTGGATAATAATAGTGATTCTTTGTTTTGCAAACACCACTAATAATAGCCATCAGGCAAACAAAAAAAAGGCATTTGTATAATAAATTAATCAGTATTATTATAATCGGGTTTGTGAGCCACATTTACCAGTAAAAAGGTAAAGAACATGGGTGTGTTTGTGAGTCTTTGGTGCTGTATTTATTACGAAATGTCCCCTTGAGTATAGGTATATCAGTAAATTGTTACTGTGGGGATATTGTTTGGGTCCCCATGAGAAAACAAGCCTATAAATCATACAAAATTATCTTTTTTTTCTTATGTGTGTGTGTGTTTACTAAGACATGACTTTACAAATGCATCTGTAATCAGTTTAATTTGCTTGATGGCTATTATTATTAGCTGTGTTACTATTATTATCCAACAAACTACTACTACTACTTTTTCTGGACAAAATTTCTAGATGTTACTCGTCCCACACGGTTTGTCGTAGACCCGTGTCAAATCGACCGGCTGTGGTGGGGTGTGCTATGACTTTTATAAGTAATCGGGTGTACGATGATTTTAGGGCGTACGAAAAAGTGGGCGGAAAATTACATGGACTTAACATTGGGCTAAATTTTGTGACGTTATAGCTCTGCATCAGAATGTTGTAGAGACTTGGGAGTGGGCTCATATCACTCGGCCTAACAAGCAGCAACACATGGTAACATTTCAACTTCTTAGCCATGTCCTAGAGTTACAGTACCCTAGCAACCACCCCATTGACTTCCATTGAAAAAGGTGAAAGGCATCAGAACGTCGTAGAGACAAGTGGGCAGTCTCTTTTGATTCAGACTGGCAAGTAGTCTTTAATTATTATGGAAACTGTCCAGCCATGCCCTAGCAACCATTTGGAGCAGCCTAGCAACCACTTAAATTAGTTATATTTCAGCACCAAAACATCATAGAAACATGGGTGTTTGCTCTTTGAATTCACACACATATCCATGTATTGGTTTTACCCTGTTAACTGTTAAACACCCTAGCAACCATTTACTGTACCCTAGTAACCATATAATATTCATTTTATTTTAAACCATATCTTCGCATTGAAACACTGACGAGACATGTCAGTGGGCTTTCGGTATTGCCCTGGCAACTTCGTGACCACGCCCTAGCAACCATTTATATCACCCTAGCAACCTCTTAACATCATGAAAGATATACTAAAATATGACTTATTTATGTTAAATGATACTAGCATCATGCTAACTCATGCTAGCTCATGCTTATATCATGTTACTCCAAGTCATTCAAGCGTCATGCTAGCATTGTGCAACTTTATCCTAAAAAATGCTAAATTGTGTTAACATTGTTTAAATATTCCTGATTTTTGCCATGACAAGCACCACTTACATTTTCTTTAGAAAGTGTAAATCTTCTTTAGAAATCTAGTTATTAATATTATTATATAGGTCTCCTTTGGTGTGTTATATAGGAACAGTATTATGATGGGAACTGTGCCAATTGTTGACATGATAGAGATTTACTTGATGGGTCAGTGCTGAGGCTGTGAACAAATGATTGCATGATAACACTGTTGCTATCTTTATTAGAATTTAACTGCTGTGTGCTTGACTGGGAGGAGAGCTCTTTGAAAGTTTGACTGCTAATTTATGTCAAGGTCAGACTGAGGTTAAATTCTACAGATGTTCTCTGATTGTCTAACTCAGCACAATGTGGTTGTGAGCAGATAAGGTTTATTTTATTTTGCTGTTGTCTTGTGTATTAGTGACAAACAGCGCAGATCATTGTGTATGAGGTATACAGACATCTACGTTTCAGTTTGGTCATTTGGCTTTTTAATGTGCTTTGTGTTTACTACATTTTCTCATTCACATAATTACAAACCATTTGTTCTAAATGTTAAATCCAGTAAATAAACATCAATTTTACTAGGCTTTAAGTCAAGTCAAGTCAACTTTATTTATATAGTGCTTTTTACAAATTGTCATTGTTTTAAAGCAGCTGTACATGAATGATATGAATGATCTGCTTTAAAGCAGAGTACACAGCACACACAGACACAGAGAAAACAAGGGAGGAGAGACCCAGGTAATATATTATGCAGACTATACGGTCATATATGGGGTGTGAACAGATAGTATGAAAATATTATTAATAATAAGTGCAAAATTAAAGCTGATTACAGCAGCCTCCTGACGGGCAGTACAAGGGCAGAGGAGCTGCAGCCAACGGTGGCGAGGAAAAACCTCGAGAGAAACCAGGCCCAGCCAGGAGAACCAGTTCTCATCTGGCAATACTGCTGCATATGCTTGCACAACTAGACTAAGTGAGCAAAAGAAATATAAAAGAAAATAAATAAAAGAAGGTGATGTGAGGATCCTGGCTTTTTGTCTAGATCCGAGATCGCGTTTTACCAGGATCCTGACTCTGTCTTATGTGTCAGAGCGCGGGCTTGGGCTCCGACTCATTCCGCGTTGTTCTAGTTTTGATTTTGGTCGGAGTTTAAGCTTGCACTTTGGGTGTGCGTTACATGTGGAAGTCTTTCCTCGTTCTGTGTTTTAGCGTCTTCTGTCTAGTCTTGCGTAGAGTCACTGTTCAGTTAGTGTTGTATGTTATATGTCTTTATCTCTGTTTAGCTTTAGTCTAGTCTGCTCCCCAAGTTTCTTTTGTTTTATCTATTGATCATTTTTATCCAGTTTAGTGTTTTGTTTCTCCCACTGTTAATTTAGTATTTGTTTAATTCAGTACTTTTTGAGTTGTGCACATTTATTTCTTAGTTCTCCTATTCTGTTCCGACCGCCCTCTGGTGGCTGGTTTGTTTGTTATTCCTTGGTTATAGTCTTGATTGTTTAATAAAGTTTTCGTTTTATACCACTGCCTGCACTTGGGTTCTTCCTCCTCATACAAAGTGTGAACAAAGAAGTGACAGGTGATGCATTTAATATTATCCTTAATGTTATTGTGATAGCTTTAAAGTAGTTAGTGTTGTGCGATGGGGACATCGGATGGCCTCCGTTTTTCAGCTCCACCATCTGGAATGGTTATGAACGGGAGGATGGCACGTGATGATTCTCCTGGCGCTGGCATAAACTCTAGTTACCTCGGGAGGTAGGGGAGGAAGACAGAAAAAACAAATTAGCGTAGCTGCTGTTCACTGTACTACATGAATGCTACACTGAAAAAATGTGTTTTTAATCTAGTTTTGAACTGAGAGACTGTGTCTTAACCCCGAACAGTGTCGGCAAGGCTATTCCAAAGTTTGGGTGCTACGTATGAGAACGCTTTACCCCCTTTGGTGGATTTATTTATTCTGGGAGCTAGTTTTGGGATCTTGGAGAGCGGGGTGGGTTGTAGCGTGACAGGAGCTCAGTTAGGTATGTAGGAGCTAAACCGTGTAAAGCTTTGTAAGTAATCAGCAGAACTTTATAGTCTATACGATACTTTATGGGTAGCCAGTGGAGAGATTTTAAAATAGGAGTTATGTGATTGTATTTTCTAGATTTAGTAAGCACCCTGGCGGCTGCATTTTGAACTAGCTGTAGTCTATTTAGTGATGATGCAGGACAACCACTGAGTAATGCATTACAGTAGTCCAGTCTGGAGGTCATGAATGCATGAACTAGCTTTTCTGCATTAGCAATACACAAAATATTTCGTATTTTGGCTATGTTTCTGAGATGGAAGAAGGTGGATTTTGTAACATTTGAAATATGATTTTCAAAAGAAAGGTTACTGTCTAATATAACGGCCAGGTCTTTAACTGTATTTGCGGGGGTAACAGTGCAGCCTTCTATTTGCAGATTGTAATCTGAAATATTACTTGTTTTTGGTCCAATAAGTAGTACCTCGGTTTTATTTGAGTTTAAAGTTATTATTTGTCATCCACTGTTTTATGTCTTGGATGCACTCTGACAGTTTAGATAATTGGAAGGTTTCATCTGGTCTAGAGGAAATATATAACTGAGTATCATCTGCATAGCAGTGGAAACTGATTCCGTGTTTTCTTATATATTTTCAAGGGATAGCATGTATACAGAGAAGATTCCCCATTTAGATGGACAAATTAATATCGGTCAAATAAGCAGGATTTAAACCATTTTAATTCCTGTCCCTGAATACCGGTGCAATTCAAGCAATCTAAAAGTATGTTGTGGTCTACAGTATTGAACGCAGCACTAAGATCAAGCAATACCAGTAGTGAGATGTTGCCTCGGTCTGAAGCTATAAGCAGGTCATTTGTTATTTTAAACAATGCGGTTTCTGTGCTGTGATATGGCCTAAAGCCTGACTGAAATTTTTCAATCATATCATTATTATTATTTTAGACACTACTTTTTCCAGTATTTTAGACAGGTATGGGAGGTTTGAAATCGGTCGGTAGTTTCCTAATTCACTGGGATCTAGGTTTGGTTTCTTTATAAGAATGATATAATTATATGACAGCCATCTTAAAAGGTCCTGGGACATGGCCTAGGGTTAGTGACGAGTTAATAATATTATGAATGGGTGCTATGGCAACCGGTAGTACCTCTTTTAGTAGTTTAGTGGGTATAGGATCTAGTAGGCATGTTGTAGGTTTAGATGTTGTGATAAGTTTAGTTAATACCTCCTGTTCTATAGGTGAAAAAGACGATAGTTGGTGCCATTGTATTTGGTGAGGGTTGAACTTCTACTATTTTATGTCTTCTCTTTTCTATTTTTTCTGTAAAAAATTTCATGAAGTCATTGCTATCAATGTGCGGTGGAATATCCTGATCTGGTGACGTCTGATCTGGTGAAAACTGTAGCCACAGTTTTAAATAAAACCTTGGATTGTTTTTGTTGCTTCCTATGAGGTTTCGGAGGTGCTTGGCTTTTGCAGATTTGAGTGCCTTTTCATAGCAGTTCGTGCTCTCTTTCCACACAATTAGGAAAACCTCTAATTGAGTTTGTCTCCAACATCGCTCCAGTTTACGTGTTTCTCTTTTAAAGGTGTGCGTGGTGGTGTTATACCAAGGTGCTATGCTTTTTTCTCTTGCCTTTTTTGTCTTTAACAGTGCTACTGTTTCTAATGTGTTAGAGAAAATAGTGCCCATGTTGCGGTCAGCAGGTGGTCCAAGTCAGGCAAACTGTTTGTGAATCTATCTTTAGTAGTTGACGTAATTGTTCTACACAGTCAATAACGAGTTTTACAACTAACTTTCGCGGTGCGCAGTGTACCTGTTATACGATGGTGATCTGTGATATCTTTGCTTTGGGGGATAACATCTATGTTAGTTAAATCAACACCACAGGATAGAATTAAGTCAAGTGTATGATTTAAGCGATGAGTGGGTCTGTTAATGTGTTGAATTATCCCAAATGAATGTAGCAACTCTGTGAATGCAATTGCTAATGCATCATTTGCGTTGTCTACATGGATATTAAAGTCTCCTACAATCAATACTTTATCGGCGTTAACCAACAGATCCGATAAGAACTAGCGGAAGCGGTAGAAGCGGTGGGGGTGTTACTATCGGGTCGTACACTTACCGCCGATTCGCGAGCGTAGGACCGGGATGTTTCCAGCGCTATTTTCCACTGTCGCAGCCGTGCCTGCTTTTCTAGTAGATCCTGGATCACCTTCTCTATGTCCTCCAGTTCTGCCTGCAGCGACTGCAACTCGACCGTGTCCTCATCTGCGACTGTGGACGCCACCATCTTGATTGCGTCACTTGATTGTGTGACACTGGCCTGTGTTTGAGACAGGCTGTTTGACCACGTTTTCAATAAAACGCTGCAAATGGATCCTCATGCGTCTGATCCATCATTACAACTGTCCCGATGGATGCTAATAAACTGGTTTGTTGGGTTTTGTCTGATCAGTGTGGCAGCTTGTTAATGTTTGATCTTTACTCGACTTAAAACAGAAACAAGTTTTTGTACTTTTCGCCAATCAACAGACCACAAAGGGATCAAAGAATACAACAATTATCAGATGAGGTTATTGCCTGTGTTTAAGAAATGAACACTGTTAACATTTTTTTGTAAACCTGTTGTCCTGGTTTTTGTCCCTATGGTAGTGTATGATTTAACTTCCCAAACTTCAAAATGATACATAAGCGTTATGAAATATCCAAGGTCAAGTTATGAAATCACGCTTATGTACGCTTAAGTATTTTGAAAGCATGCGAACAAGTTTGGTAAAAAAAAAAGAAGCTAAAACATCATCTTGAGCTACTACAGTTCATGAAAAATAAACCACGGTATTCTTATAGCTAGTGTAGTAACCATGTTTTTTAGTAGATTGATTACCATTTGTAAAATGTCTTGATTTGGTATGTAACCTATTTCCTGATGGATTTGGACATTGTGTTGATGTAGTGACACTAGACGTTCGACCTAGGGAGACCGATCACTCTGCTTCTTATTAAAAAACATCAATGAAAATTGACTTTTAAAAATTAGATTCAATAATAATTATATGTATTATCTATCTAAATTTATCAATGAATAGAGGTTACATACATTATTGACACATTCCCTTTCTGTCAGACACAGTTGTCGATGTAGTGACACTAGGGGTCTCTATATTAAGCGCCACAATGGCTTAATCACACCATGGTGTGCTAGCTCTAGGCAAGCATAGCGTGCCTGAACAGGTCGTTACAGAGTCCATAACCTTCAGCGCAATAATAATGTGTAAAGCTAGCCATAAAGGAAAACTAACCATTATGTTTGGAAATAGATGGACTTCAGAGAAAGCACCACATTAAAAAAAACCTACAGGCCTTGAACAGGAGCTTTATTTGGTTTCTCCAAGAGGTAGCGCCCTACTGGCATAAATGCACCTCAACACCTGGAGGCACCTCTGAGTACTCTTTTGGTGCCCTGGCATCGAGAGTGGTGAGGATGGATGAACCCATGAATCTTGTATGGGCAATGAAGGGTTATTTGTACAATTTGAGTGCGCTCGCTATGCAGTAACAACAACCAGGAACAAAGGAACCAGGTTGGGCTGTGGCTGAGAGTCATGCCCCGAGCCAGGAACCATGCTCACGTCCATTCACAAGCGTTCTGGGGAAGGCAGAGGATTCCACTCCAACCCAGTATGGCCCAGTAAACATGGCTAACATCTTTTTTTTATCTGCCTCGGAGATTTCTGGTGTGCCAGCTGTTGCTATTCCTGAGTCATTCGCATCAGATGGTGTAAGCCGCCCTTCGATGCTGCAATCGATAACTCCTCTTTGGCACAAGTCCTAAATGTGATAGTTAGGACACCATAATGCGGCCCACACATATCATATGGAAACTCAACCATCCTGAATGACCGTGTTGGGGAATTAATGTAGTGGCAGAAATTCGTCCATTGTTTCCCCAAAAAAGCCTTCAGAGCTCTGAATGAGTGGTGCACGCCATCTCCCTTTTATACCGGATATCCAGGGCAGAGACTGGCATCCAAATTCCACTCTGCAGTTCCTGTCTTATTTTTAAGGCCAATTTTTATTGGAATTTTTAAAAAGAAACTAAGTGATCGGTCTCCCAAGGTTGAATCCCTGGTGTCCTACATCAACACAATGTCGAATAAGGGACAGAAAGGAAACTACAGTTTTACTACAAATATTATGGTTGCTGTAGCAAAATACTGTTTTTTGTTGTCACACAAGGTTTATACATGGCTTAACTACAGTTAATTTTTCATAAATCTGTACCAGATACCAGGTGCTTGACAACACTGGCCACACCCACTGCCATGATCCTGACATCCCCTGTGTTCTATGTCAGAGCGTGAGGTTAGATTCCAACTCGACCTGTCTTGTCTTGGTTTCGGTTTCAGGAGTGGGAGTCTAGACTCACGCTCTGGCTGATCGTTCTATGTGGAGGCACATGGCTTCGGTTATGTTTACATCTGCCATGTGCTCTCCGGTCTCGTGTCTTGACCCTGCCCCCTTGTTTCCTCGTTTTTGTTTGATTTCGCGCACCTGTTTGTCATTGTTCTCTGTTCTATTTAATGCCCTTGTGTCTGCTGTCCCATGCTGGTTCGTCACCATCATTATTGTTATTCTGACCTTGTCTGTGTCATTTTGCACCTCATTGTCTAGCTTTGTCGTCATCATTTGTCTTAAGCTCTGTTGTTATCTTGCCTGATTAAGTCCTGTCGTTGTTTGCCATGCCAAGTCTTGTTTCTCAAATATTCTTGTTAAGTCTGCGTTGTGAATGTTCTGATGTTTTGTATCCTTGTCTTCGCACGATATTGATTTTGCGGCGTCATGCTTTATGAGTAAATTCACGTTTATGCTAGTAACCGTTTAAGTTCACTATCGTTTAGTATATATTCTGCATTGAATTCCATTCTGCTTTTGTTCTCCGTTTGCCCCCCTCGTGGGTTTTTGTTTCTGTTCAATTTTAATAGTGATCTTTTGGGTTAATCGCTGTCTGCGACTGGGTTCTTTGCTGTGCGATCGTGACACCCACAGGAATTATATCAGTGATAAATATTTATATGTCCATCTACCTGTCTAAGCTGTAATTCAAGTGAAGTGATTACTTAGCCAACTTTTAAACAGTGTTTTTTATTACTGACAAATTCATTTAATTACTGCTGGAAAAAATATGATCTGGTAATTGTGATAATATAAAAGCTTAACATGCAAAGCATAAGGAGCTAAATTTGATGTTGTTAAAGTGAAATGTTTAATTCTGGCAGAAATGCTTGTTGATATCTGTTGATTCAGGCATGTTCAGGATCTGTCTAGTCAGAGGTTAACATGGAACAAGCCACCCAACAGTGTTCTTGTGATAAAGAAAATTCAAGATGCCAGTCTGTTTAAACCATTTAAAGAGCTCTCCATGTTCCTGACACAGGTGAGAGTTAATCTGAATCTCAAACCAGTCATGTGCTTCATGTGAAAATGCTCTCATCAGCAATGTGCCTTAATTCAGAAAGACACAGGAGTTCCTGAGATCGTAATGTATTTGTTTTTGTGGATGTTGTATTTGTTTTGTCTTCAATGACTGCTAGCAAAAACAAATGATTGTTTATGTGGAGAGGAAAGTTCTTGAAGATCCAGCCATTGCCAATGATGAGAGCTTCATCTCCATCAAGAAGAACATTTGCACTTTTAGAGAAGGTGTGACATTATTTACACTTATTTTTATGTTATAAATTAGTAATGTTAGTATTAATATGTTTATTGTTATTATGTTAAATTACAGTGTTGTGAAAGTGCTGGATCTGTATTGTATTTGTATTGATTTTGAGCATGCACCGGAGTTGTGTTTGGTTGGGTTGATTTGTCTTGGTTATGAGGTGCATATGGGATGTAATTTTGAATTCTATTACTTTAACCAATAGTTTAAAGTTCACAAATGTTAAAGCTTATAACTGTTGAACCCTGTTATTGTAACTTTGTTGCTTAATTTGCTATAATATTGTTACTACAATAACTTTATTATAGTAACTGTATTTACTTAAGTGTTCTTAATAAAAACAAACTCAGCTTGCTTTAAGATGAGATGTGTGGACCTGTGTTGACCTGTTGATGTGTTTTACAGATTATGATAATATTTCCAATCATGTGGACTTCATCATTTGTTTGGGAGGAGATGGGACACTGCTGTATGCTTCCTCTCTCTTCCAGGTTTGAAAATCACTATTCAAAACCTGTAATGTTGACACAAATTGAATTGTTACTGTTATACAATCAGAATATAATATAATCTATACTGTGTTTGATGAGAACATTTAAGTCAATTGAGATTTGTGGTGTTAATTAAAATCTGGAAGTCTTTCAGAGGATGATGAATTCAGAGCTTTTTTAAATAAATTGATTTACTAAGTAAATCGGAGCAACATTTTGCATTTTTATCTTTTTAAACAATGAAATGTCACAGTTCTTTTTTTCTTCTCTCTCTTACTGCTGGGGAAGTCAAGAATGTTTCAGCTGACTATTGTTTTTAAAAATAAACAAAACAGTCATGGCCAACAATATCAGCACCCTTGCATAGAAACTGCATACCCTTCTCTCAGAAAATTGTTGCAGTTGCAAATGTTTTGGTACTCACATGTTTATTTTATTTGTTTGCATTGGAACAACACAAAAAAAACATGGAAAAAAGTCAAATCCAATACAATTCCACACAGAACCCAAAAATGCACTGGACAAAATTATTGGCACAATAATTAAAAAAAATAACTGAAATCAATCACTTCCTGTAACCAAAAATGAGTTTTTTTTACACCTTTCTACTCGAATTTTGGACCACTCTTCCTTTGCAAACTGCTCCAGGTCATTCAGATTTGAAGGATGCCTTCTCCCAACTGCTGTACTGAGATCTCTCCACAGGTGTTCTATGCGACTCTGGACTCATTGCTGGCCATTTCAGAACTCTCCAGCACTTTGTTTGTTTGTAACCATTTCTGAGTGCTTTTTAAAGTGTGTTTCAGGTCATTGTTCCGCTGGAAGACCCATGGCCTCTGGTGGAGACACAGCTTTCTGACACTGGCCACTATGTTGCGGCCAAAAATTATTTGGTAATCATCAGATTTTATGATACCGTTGACACAGTTAAGGCATCCATTGCCAGAAGCAGCAAAGCAACCCCAAAACATCTTTGAACCTCCACCATGTTTGACTGGGTGTTTTTTTTTCTTTGAAGGCCTCATTTCCTTTTCTGTAAACAGTGCCATGATGTCCTTTACCAAAAAGCTCTACTTTTGTCTCATCTGTCTACAGTACATTCTCCCAGAAGGATTGTGGTTTTGTCACATAAGTTTTGGCAAACTCCAGTCTTGCTTTTTTATGCGTTTGTGTCAGCAGTAGTGTCCTTCTGGGTCTCCTACTGTAACGTCCCTTTTTATTCACATAGTGACGAATAGTGCGAGCTGACACTGTTGTACAATGTGTCTGCAGATCAGCTTGAATTTGTTTGGAAGTTAATCGGGGTTCTTTATCCACCATTCAAACAATCCTTAGTTGTAATTTTTCATGAATTTTGCTCTTCCGTGCACGTCCAAGGAGGTTAGCTACAGTGCTGTGGGCTGTAAACCTCTTGATGATATTGCGCAAAGTGGACACAGGAACATTAAGATCTCTGGAGATGGACTTGTAGCCTTGAGATTGTCCACGTCTTCCCACAATTTTTTCTCTCAAATCCACAGACAACTCTTTACACTTCTTTCTTTTCTCCATGCTCAGTGTGACACACAACACAAAGACTGACAAAAAATTATTTCTTACAATTTTGACAAGGTGCCAATAATTTTGTCCAGTCCATTTTTAAGTTCTGTGTAAACTTTTATCAAGTTTGACTTCTCTGTATTTTTTTTTCAGTGCAAATACAACAATAAGCATGTGAATACCAAAACATTTGCAATTGGTACAATTTGAGAGAAGTGTTGCATTTTCTGACAGAATTGCAAGGGTGCCGATATTTTTGGCCATGACTGTATATAAAAATACTAAAAATTGGTTTAATTTCTTAAATAACCCTCACACAAAACGTTTGCCATTATGTTTAGGGGTGAGGTTAAGGGAAGGGGATAGATTTTATTAGCACATTATAAAAATCATTATGTCTGGAGAGTTCCTGTAAACCACATATGTGAGTGTGTATATGTGTCTGTGTATCTGTTACGGAGAAGGCCGCCGCTCCACCTCCTCCGCACAGCCAGAGAGAACCATCACCAGAGTATTAGTTCCAAGTCAAACTACATTTCCCATGAGCCCTTGTCAAGGACTGATAATCTCCTGTTTGGTTCACCTGTTCTAAGTCAGCGGTCTATTTAAACCCTGGACTCTGTTCAATTAGTGCGATGTCTTGTATTGCTTCGGCCTACATTTCAGAGCATTTTCCCTTGTTGTTCGCCTGGTTTATTGTTGGATTGTTTCTGGTTTTTCTGATTGTTTGCTGCCTGCCTTGATCTGTGACTGTTTAATGCTTATGATTGTTTGCTGCCTGCCTTGACCACTGCCTGTATTATCGTTTTAGAGTTTGCCTATTCCCAATAACACTGCCATTTTTTTTTACCCTTGCCTGTTTTTTACCTTTCTTGATAAAAGCTGCAGATGGATCCTCATGACTCTGCATTCCGTTACAGTATCTGTGTGTGTGTGTTTTTGCATGTGATTTAGGAAAGCGTCCCTCCAGTCATGGCCTTTCATTTGGGTTCTTTGGGATTTCTCAACCTGTTTGACTTCAACACATATCAGTCTCAGGTCACTCAGGTCATTGAAGGCGAGTCACACAGTCTGTGTTTGGTAAGGTTTTCACATGTGAGAGGGATCTCAAATTCAGGAGTTTCCCCTCTGGTCATAATTACTTCAAAATATGACTCAATGAAATCTGAAATTTTCTTTGTTTTATAATATTATCAACATATACTGATACGCAAACCATTGGAAAATTAGTGGGCAAAACTGACTTCATTTGGAGACAAAGGTGTTTGTAGTTTTGATTGTAGTTTTGTAGCGTTGCTGTTGTCTTTGATATTTAAGCAGGAGCAGTATATGGGATGTCAAATCTCAGTTCAAGTTACAGTTGTGATATTTGAGGAAATAGCAGCAGTAATATTTGTGAAGGTTTGTGCATTGTTTTGTTCATTGTTCATCTCTGTAGGAAATGCTGCAATCATTCTGCACACTCGTTTGAAAGTTGAGGTGGTGAAAGAGTGCAGAGAGAAAAAGGGCTCCGGTAATGAGAGGAGTCTGATCATCACTAAAGGAGACTGTGAGACCACACACAACTATGCAATATCACGTAAGTCACATGAGAAGTAACCTCATCAGTCCTCACCTCATTAGTTTATTTGCCCTTAACTTTAACAGCTCAATTAATCAGGACACAGAGTCTGACTTGATCTGTTAATCTGTTTTTCTTTATCAGGAACTGAATGAAGTTGTGGTGGACTGAGGCCTCTCTTCCTACCTCTCTAATGTTGACCTGTTTCTGAATAGTCATCTGATCACCACTGTTCAGGGAGATGGTTAGTGTGCAGTTTAAACTTAACCAGTTGGTTACTATATTACTATTGTATTTGTTAGTTTTCTGCTTGTTTTGGATTCAAGCACAGAAGGTACAAATTTGTATTGTCTTGTTCATTGTGTGGACAGGGCCTTTTTTATTGATGTTTTTTAAACAGCTTTTCTAGAAATCATCACCATGTCAGGTTTGTATACTGAGGAAGAACCCAGTTGCAGACAGCAGTATAAAAATAAAGTTTTATTTAACAAATCAAACAGAAATAAAACTAAACAGGATAATAACTAACTTTCTGAAAACATGGAACTAACTAGAATAATAATCAATATAAATCAAAACTAAACGGAACGCTAAACAATAAACAAGGCACGACT
>JAZGTJ010001270.1:180-44209 GCA_036877575.1 Botia almorhae | reverse complement strand
TACCTCTTTTAGTAGTTTAGTGGGTATAGGATCTAGTAGGCATGTTGTAGGTTTAGATGTTGTGATATGTTTAGTTAATTCCTCCTGTTCTATGGGTGAAAAAATTTGCAGTTTTCATGTGGGCTTTGTTAAGGAGGTCTATGATTTCTTGAGAAAACTATCTGTTAGCATTTCCATTCATCTCAAAAACAGCTGCTGGGCTTTTATATTTGTACAGCACATTTCACAATGCAATTATTACAAAGCAGTTTGAAGTAAGCCACACTTCTGAATCTTTTCCCAATCTGCCTCCATTATGCCTTTTAGGGAGTGTGGCAATTAAATCTGTGCTGAAGTGTCTATACAGGCTCATAATTTCTCTGCTCATTACGTTGATAAATCAAACAGGACCCCTGGGACACACCACCCTTGCGTCCACATGAGAGCATCCGCACAGGAGACCTGATGAAGCCAAACCCTCTAAACACACACCTCAGCCAGGATGCTAAATAATGCATTGACGTCTGTGGAAATCTAATCAGGAGCTGCTTGGCTCACAAATAACAAACCCACACAGGGAAGCTAATCAATGTGCTTTCTGCATGCCGCATTGATATCTCACCACAGTGCACGCATGTGCCAAACAAAAGCATTAAGGGAGTCACCAAGAAGTCCAAATTTGGATGATTATCATAAACCAGTTTGCCTCTGACATACATGCACATTCTGACATTGAACATTCAAGGAAATGTACTGTATTTGTAACATTCTGTCCAATATAGATGAAACAGAGGGAGGAGCTATGTTCAGATAGATAAAGTGGTTTAAGGAATCCAGAACATGACCAACAATCCAGAGTGTCAACAGTAATTCTTGACAGGATTGACATGAAACTGAACATAACATTAAGGATACATTTACAAGTGGTAAAACCTGGAAAAGTTTATTCTTTGTGTTTTTAAAAGTTTCATGTAAATACAACAATCTTGCGTTCACACAAATCCATGCAACTGACTAAGAATGTTGTATTATGCATGCCTGGCCAGTAGTAATCAATGTCTACATGAGCTTATCAACAATTTGATTTGATTTCATTTGGATGACCTGTCCCTTCAAAAGCACTTATATACTATATATAATACAAGTATATACGATTTTTCTGTCTGTTGCCTTTTAATGACATTCCAGTTGCTAATGAAGGGGTTGGGTGTCATTAACCAATCAGCATTGGCATCCTTTTTCTGGACCTCCAGAGTGCTTATGTTACATTACATTTATGGCTTGGATGATTGGCTTAAAAACAATGGCACAGTACCCATGTGCAAATATGGAAGCCAAGAAGTCATGTGTACTTTCATAGAGCCCTGTGCCATCTGAGAAACTACTGAGATGATTATGAATGCTAATGGTTAGCTCTCTGCAGATATCATAGACTCCTTTAACTGTGACTGCAATTTGGCTGGAAATTAGCTATTAGGAATCCTATTTGTTTTTTGTGTGTAAGTGAGTGGGATGGGTGGGTGTGCTTTGTGTTCTTAATGGTACAGTACAGATGAATGCATGTGGGTGTATTGTAATCTCTGTGGTATTACAGTGCGGCCCAAATGTTTGACTGAGTGTGTTTGTGGTTAAAACAGACTATAGTTGTTGCCTTGCTGGGTATCATCCTAATTAAAGCAAGCTGCTTTGAAAGACACTGTAGGTGGCCAGGCTATACTGCAATTAGCCCAGCCTCATGCCGCTTGCTTTTGCATGAGTCTCCTTAAATTTTTTCAAGCAAATTTTTACTGAATTTTCCTGTAGGCAACACAATCATATTAACTCACATATTCATAGAGCAATCTGTCAGCCATTACCCAATCATAGGAGTTTTTCAGTGTTTTTCAGCCTGTGAGAGGCTTTGAAGCATCTGCATTAGAAGGTTCATTAACAACAAGCTGAAATAGCTCCAATTCATTCAGTCAGTGACACTGGCCATTGCATAATCAAATAGCTTAGTATACTCTCTTTCGACACCTACATCTTTAGTAATCCAGAGCCTTTATGCCTAAATTGATCTCCTAGATGGGTTTTATTATCACTTATATGTTGTCAGTAATGTCAAACAATAGGGTTCTGGAAACTTCTGGTAAAGTCGGGCCAACCATGAGGGTGAAATGGTTTTTAATTGATGATAATTGTTTTTAATTGATGATTCGCAATGCCACATGGGATGAGTTCATTAACTCATAAAATAACAGTTTTAATGTACATTTTGCTTCAGTTGAGAGGGGTGTTGGTTTTTGGACATGGCTTTAAACTTTTTATTGAAGAATATGCAAAATGAGAACCAAGGATGCCAAGAAAAGTGAAGTGCTTATGTAATGTAAAACTGCCAAATCTCACTGGAGTATCTTCCTGGTTATTTGTCGCACCCCTGAAGAGGTCTGTAAAACCTTCAACTAAGCACTCAATTGGAATTTGCCATTATTATTGTTCCTGTGTGCCCTGAATTTTGTGGCCGATTCTACTGGCTCCAATTAGGCTTGAGTCTAATTACTTTCATTTAATAAGGTATTAATTCAGAATTCACCCTCTCCCCACGGTCATTAGTTCCGGCATGTTCTATCGGAGAGTATAATTACAGTCGCCTGTTTAAAGTAGAAAGAGCATCAAAGAAAATAGTGCCCTGTTTGACATGGTGATACTCATTGACTGACATATAATGTAAGCTCTATGACTTATAGTTCAATTCTGTTGTTTTATTTCCTTGCTGGACATTTATGTGATTTTGTCAGTTTTTACATCTGGGTTATAGATGGTGTGGGTGAACGCTATAGCCCTTTAAGGGGTTGTTGGGGGCTTGGTTTATTGTAGCCACATATGTCTTGCCTTTTTCATCAGACCTTGAGAAATGCTGCGGGTCATCATCAGACGTCTAGCAGCTTTACAGATGTCACATACAGATAAATCTAACCTGTGTATGGCCCTTCAGGCGCTACCGAGTTATTGTCAAGGCAATGTAACTGATTTGTTGCTCTAGCTCTCTGGTATTTTCAGGATCAAGACATTGACTGTTTGTATTGTATTTTTTATCATTAAAACATCAGCATACATTCACATGTTGATCCTCCTGGTCACAATCTCAGCTATCTCAGCTGTTTATGAGGGGCTGTTGTTGTCACCTATGCAGCACAAAAATTTCCTTCAACAAATAGTAATAACAATATATATTTCTTTATTTGCTAACACTTTACAATAGTTAATGCAGCAGTTAATGCAATGGCTAACATAAACTAATAATTAACAATATATTTTATTAACTAAGATTAATAGATGTCGTATAAGTATTATTATTTGTTTATGTACTAAAGTAATTAACTAATATTAAAATTATTTTACGTTAGTTATATCTAATTAGTTATTCTACGTGGGCATAAATAACTTTTTGTACTGTTTGAAAACTGATCGTGAAATTATGGTAGCTTAGATAACAAAACAATGTGGATAAAATAATTTTACTGTCAAAAATGTATTATTAAGAAAGTTAACTTAAACCATTATCTGAATCCCAAAAAGAAAAGTAACACATCGGGTGTAACGGTCTTGAATCAGAACGTGTATTATTTAATGTTACCAGCAGGAGTCTCATGACTTCATCTGGACCTGCTGGAGAAGTTTAAGCCTGTGAAAGTTTTGCACAGAGCGCGGAAGTGAAGAGAGGGAAGAAAAACTTGCACACCAAAACTTTCCGCGTTCCTCATAATGAGGATGACAGTAATGAGGATGAACCGGCTTAGGCTGTGTGTCTAAGAAAACACAGTCGCATTGCGTTTATTGTTCAGGCCTTATTGGAGCGCTCATCATGGGATTGCCCACTCTGGAGTTCAGTGATTCTTTTCTGGACAGTCCGGACTTCAGAGAAAGGCTTAAATGCCACGAGTTCGAGCTGGACCGAACCAACACGTTCATCAAAGATTTGATCAAAGATGGAAACCAACTGATAAATGCCCTCAAGAGTGAGTAGGCATCTCATCGCCCAACAATACACATCTTTCACTAATATCATCTTTCGCTTTTCTTGTTGTGTTTTAAAACACACAGCGCTGCCTACCCAGGCAGCATTGTTGGGTATCCTGTAGACGCGTTCCAACCGCTGCATTTGCGCCAATGATGGCGTCTAGGTAGGCAGCTCGTTAGATTTTCACATAAGCAGTCTACGAACTGTAGTGCATGTATGTAATTATTTATTTTTACTACCTAATTATTTGTTAATTGTTATTTAATCTTTAATTTTTTAAAGTTCTTTAATTTTCAAATCAGATATTGCCATATATGGGCTACATCTGAGCATTACGTAATGTTTGTTAATGACAGATATAATTATATGTATAACTATATTAATAAAAATATAATAAACTGCTACAACTCTTGAATTACTATGGATGATTGTAACAGTCATGCCTTGTATAAGACGCCATAAAATCTGTTTGTTGTTATTGTTGTTTTGTGTGTGTGTGTGTGTGTGTGTGTGTGTGTGTGTGCGCGCACGCGTGTGTACTTCAGGCTATGCTTGAATGTTTGTGTGATTGTATCTGTGAGTGGTTTTTCTAAGGTTTTAAATGACAAATGGTTTACAGATTGAGGTCACAGATACATAAAGACTGCTGTGATTCCCACTCCACTCAGTCACTGTCAGGCATTTGTTTATTTTTTACCTGTTTGGCTTTTTTGTGTTCATGTGATGTCAGGGTGAAGTCATAATGAAGTCATTTCTGTTTCCCAGTTCACATGCTAGTCATTCATAGTATGTTCAAACAATATCCTAAAACTATTCCAAGATACAATCTGAACTTGTGAAGTACTTATTTTTAAAGTGTAGTAAAGTAAGCAAATTGGGACATAGCAGCCGAGGAGGGAGTTTAAAGTGATAAAACTTCCTGTATCTTTCTGTTCCCGTATCTAACCTGGTAGAGCATGACTAAAGCATACTAGCAATAACAGGATTTAGAGACTGTAATATGGATGTATAACCTGAATGCAAGTTGCTTTGCATTAATGACTTGCTAAATGACTGAATGTAAGTGTGCTGTATGTGGAATGCTGGGAATGTGATTCTGAGGACTGTGGGTCAAGATGAACCACTGTCACCCATCAAGGTTCCTGGAATATCTGATTTGCATTTCAAGGCTGTAAAACGCTACTGCTGCTAATGATAATATAATACTGACCCTCAGACAAAGCAATAGACAACTTGTTTTTGCTGATTGCCACATTGTGATAAAAATAACTCAATAGACAATAGGGCAGCTGTTGTAATGAAGTATAAAATGTAGCCTGAAGTTACTCTCTGTTAGAGGTTGTTTTTGGAAGCTGTGCTGTTATACAAAAATCGGTTTCAAAAATTGTACAAAGAACTTATTATTTTATGATCAGAGGTTGTGCAACAAACAAATATTATTTAGTAAAATAGGATTGAGTAAAGTTTCAGTTATGGTCTTATATCCTTCATATGATGTCATTATATTAAGTGTAAATTATTTTATTATAAACATAATATAAATCATTTGTGTATTTTATCTCTAAAAGTCAGATAACGTTTGGAATTATCTGTCAATGTTGTTAAGTTTAACTCAACTTGGGGCTGCAAATTTGACAAATTCTAACTTTGTTAGATTTTATTTAGAACTGATTTAATTTTTTTAACATTGAAACACATTTTACACCTTAATTATTCTCTTCAGTCAAATGAAACAAGATGAATAATACTGTCAGACTGTCATTGGGCGGCAGTGCCGTTGTTCATTCAAAGCATCAGTGGGGTTTGTATTTTTGGAAAGGTCACTACAGTAACCCTGTTGTTACTGTGGCACATAGTTACTGTAGCAGGAATCTGGAATTTTTGTACTCTTATTAATTTGTATTACACTTATTGTGCTGCTTAACCATAATTATACCTTTGTGCAGTGATTTGGCAGAAATGTAATAATTTTTCACTATTGCTTTTTGTTGAAATCAGTAAAAAAATACATTAAAAGTCAGCAGTTGTTAACGAAGTTCTGATCTGACACTATATATATATATATATATATATATATATGCAACATATGTTTGGTGTAATCTAAGCCAATGTTCTAAATTGGTTCAGTTTTATTTTGTTTTAATGTGTCATAATGTGTCATAATAACTAAAGAGAGTTACACAACTCTCTCACAGGGTTAGAGGTTGAGAAACATACAAAGTCCATTAAATTCCATCCCACTCATATGGCACAAATAAAACATTCAAAACAAAACCATATTATCAGTGTACAACACTGCACATGCATAAATATAATAAACAAAAAATAAAATAAATAGATACATTTACATAAAGTAAAATCTGAAAATATTAATACAATATGGGATTATGTGGATATAAACATAAATAAATACATAATAACAAAATAACAGTGTTTTCCTAAATAAATGGTAGGTTACATTGTTACGATGTCATTAGTCCTAGTCTTTTTGATAATTAGTTTCATATTATGGGTGTCAGAAACAATGACTATACTGCAAAGGAGATGGGGGTCCAAACCAGTGTGGGGCTTTAGCACCTGATATAATTTTGAGCAGTTTAAAGTGTTTTTTTGCTTTTTTACCCCAGGCCAGGTGTCTGATAAGCAGGGCCAGGGAACTTTTATCAAACTTTTATCAACTTTTAGTGCATCATGAAATACACATCTCCGTTATTGGTGATGTTATGAGATAATATCATCACATCGTGATGTGCTGGAAGATCAGGGCCCTCCATAGCTTGTTGTTAGGGATAGTTATGAAAGGATAGGGCCTTCTGTTTCACTTTTTGGGGCCTCTGGTCAGTTATCCTGCCCTTTCTAATTATGTCTTAGTCTTGTTGACATTTCAAGTGTGACATCTCAGCTCTAATGAGCTTTGTGTACAGACTCTGTATAATATATAATCTCCGGATTACTTATTAATCAATATTTAAGGGTAATGAAAACATTTCTGAGCAAATATAAAACATAGGACATCTGCACATTAATGAGCAGCACAAGATTTGTCCTGTGAATATTATTTGGATAGGCTAATCTTCCTAGACCACCCAGTCAGTATCTAAAACTGTCAGTGTGAGCTAATTAATGTTCATGAGCTCAGTCTCATACAGTGGTGTCACACTGTTTCCAGCACTTATTTAGAAGTTTTCAGAAATTAGTAAGTAAGTTAATTCCATGTCCTTGTAGCACTACCTGTGCTCGGGAGACATTGGATGTGTATTGTGTTCCTTGATTTTTGTAGTACAATGTAGTACTTTTTTACATTTTATTTAAAGGAATAGTTCACCCTAAAATGGTCATTCTCGCAAGGTGAAAGTGAGTAAATGCAACATTCATTTTGAATTAATGGATTGTTAAGCCAAGAAAGGTGCTTGAAGTTATTTTGAGGAAGCAAAGTCTATTTTATAAAGTTAGTGTGTTTATATGCACAGTCTTAGTCTCATTAAGATGATAACATGTAAGGTCATGTAAATGTGTTACACTGGCAGGAACTTCGCTCAACAGTCCTCTGCAGTCACGCAAACTGACACCATTAAACTTATCATGCCTTCTGTGACTTGGCCACCCCCAAAAGTCCTGACCACAGCTTCTTACCATGGTTGCTTTCCAGTGGTGCAGGCTGCTGCTCCAGTAGCATCAAAGCTATCCAGCAGGGCTTACCTCACAGGAAGGCACAACAGACAACTCATCAGGGCACGGCTAAGAACCCCCTGTTGGCTTTGAAGCGGTCCTGGGACAAGTAACCCAGAGATGAGACTCTCTGCACCCTGAGGCAAGGGACATTCCCCTGCCTCTTTTGCTGGCACCTCATCTGGGGCTGGTACCCACCTATTCAGCCAAAAGGGCAGTTTCCTCTTTCTCTGGGTTATACCTTATACAGGAGTGCATCTACCCCGCTCAGGCAGAGGTCAGAAGCTGCTCACATTGCTGGGTAGGAGACAAGAGGCGCCCCAATCCATCCTATTGTTCATGTTTTTGGCCTCCTTTGAGGCCCAGCTAAGTAATGCACTGCCAGATTCAGAGGCATTCTATACACACAGCCCGGGGCAAGGATGCTCTGCTACTTTGGGCAAAGGTAACATCTCTCCTGGTCCCTAAAGCCCGTCCTGCAAGCTGAGATGGTTTTACAGCCCCTACTTCATCGGTTTCATAAAGAGGGGTGGACTGTGGCCAACCCTGGATCTGCGAGTCATGAATCAGGCTCTTCACAGGTTTTCTTTTTGGTCTGGCCCTGTTCCTTCATGTCTTTACAAAGTAACAGAGGCTTTCCTGTCACCCCTGGGAGAACAGGGCATACATATTTTAAACTACATTGATGACTGGCTGATTCTAGTTCACTCACAAGAATTATATGCACACACAGGGACCTTGTACTCTGGCACCTTGACCATCGGGGCTTTGTGTCAACTGGGAAAAGAACAAGCTCACCTCAGCATGGAGCGTCCCTTTCCTTGATCTACAGTTGGTCTTGATGACAGCTTGGCTCTTCAACAAACACGTTCTGTCAGTGCTATCCTGCCTGAAATGCTTCAGACTGAAGCCATCGGTTCTGCTCAAGTACTTCCAGAGGCTCCTGGGACATATAGCATCCTCTGTGGTGAATGTGGTGGTTCTGCTCAGATTGATGCATATGAAACCATTCCAGCACCATGACACTGAAGTGGCATTTCTTTATGAACTGGTGCTGTTCTACAGAGATGCTTGATTGTGTGGATGTTTCCTTCCTGCAATAGTGCCTTGATAATTATAGTCATGGCCTAATTGGCAGTGGCTTAATTGCTTTTCAAGCATGTGATGCTCCTGTAATTTGTATTTAGACATTTTTGTATTTTAGACACCTGTGGCAAGTAACTGATGTTGGCAATATAGTAATCACACTTGCAACCAGTTAAAATGAAGAAAAGTTGACTCAACCTTTGTGTGAGCATGGAGAAAAGAAAGAAGTGTAAAGAGTTGTCTGTGGATTTGAGAGAAAATTTTGGGGAAAACATGGACAATCTCAAGGCTACAAGTCCATCTCCAAAAATCTTAATGTTCCTGTGTCCACTGTGCACAATATCATCAAGAGGTTAAGAGCCCATGGCACTGTAGCTAACCTCCCTGGACATGGAAAGAAGAGCAAAATTTATGAAAAATTACAACAAAGGATTGTTCGAATGGTGGATAAAGAACCCAGATGAACTTCCCAAAAAATTCAAGCTGATCTGCAGACACAGGGTACAACAGTTTAAGCTTGCACTATTTGTCACCATCTGAATGAAAAGGGATGCTATGGTAGGAGACACTGCTGATACAAAGGCATAAAAAAGCAAGACTGGAGTTTGCCAAAACTTATGTGAGAAAACCACAATCCTTCTGGGAGAATGTACTGTGGACAGATGAGACAAAATAGAGCTTTTTGGTAAAGGACATCATCGCACTGTTTACAGAAAAAGAAATGAGGCCTTCAAAGAAAAGAACACATTTTGACCCTACAGTCAAATATGGTGTAGGTTTAAAGATGGGGTTGCTTTGCTGCTTCTGACACTGGATGCCTTGACTGTGTGAATGGTATCATAAAATCTGATGATTACCAAAGAATTTTGTGGCGCAATACTGTGGCCAGTGTCAAAAAGTTGCATCTCCACCAGAGGTCATGGGTCTTCCAACAGGACAATTACACACTTCAAAAAGCACTCAGAAATGGTTACAAACAAAGCGCTGAAATAGCCAGCAATAAGTCCCGATCTGAATCCCATAAAACACCTGTGGAGAGATCTCAAAACAGCAGTTAGGAGAAGGCATCCTTCAAATCTGAATGACCTGGAGCAGTTTGCAAACGAGTGGTCCAAAATTCCAGTAGAGAGGTGTAAGAAACTCATTCATAGTTACGGGAAGCAATTGATTTTAGTTATTTTTTCCAAAGGGGGTGTTACCAAATATTAAATGCCAATAATGTTGTCCAGTGCATTTTTTGGGTTCTGTGTGAAATTGTATCAGATTTGACTTTTTTTTTCTGTTGTTCCAATGCAAACAAAAAAAACATGTGAGTACCAAAACATTTGCAACTGCAACAGTTGTCTGAGAGCAGGGTTGCATTTTCTGACAGAATTGCGAGGGTGCGATATTTTTGGCTATGACTGTATCTCCCTCTACCTTAAGTGTATGTCACTGCCATTGCAGTGTATCTTGATACTGTGGAGGGGTACTCACTCAGACAACACAATCTACTCATCAGGTGCTAAGAGATGCATTTTAATGCATTAATCAACTGCATTTTCCACATACCTGGCATGGAATATGGTCTGTAGGAAGTCACAACAGCTCTGCTTTGGTGGTTAACAAAAGGGAAAGATTGTCTTTGAACATTGATTGGCACACAGAATCCTGTATGGGTACTCTCCATTCCAACAGAACCCTGTTTCGTCCCCTTGGCAGAGATATTCTATAGTAGAATATAGTGAGTGACAGAAAGGCAACATAACAACTGTTACTCCTGTTCCCTGAAGGAGAGAATGTCCATCATTCCACAATTCTGGATCGTCCGCTGACCTAGCTAGTTCCTTCTTTCGGCTCCTCAACACAAGCCTGAATGAATGGTTGCGAGCTAGGTCCTCTTACATCTGGATATTCGGGTAAAGACTGGCATGCAAATTCCATTAATTCTAAAAAAAAACTGAGGTGATTGTGCTCCCAAGAGCCCTAGTGTCATTATCGACACAATGTCTTGTTCCCTACATCAGGAAATAGTTACAGTTAACCAAATTTTTGTATACTAATCTGATTTTTCAAAAATATCCCATTATTTTGTGCATGTAAACGCACTCATTCGTTAATGTTATAATGAAATTCAAATGCACATCAGACAGTAAATGTTATGATGCTCTTTAATGTGGTGTGACAAATCAGTGAAGCTGCCAGAAAGGGATTCAAATTGTTGGAAAAGGTCACAAATGATGGCAGCATTTTTAGGTGAACTGTTCCTTTCAGTGGGTGCACAGAACACAGCACACCCATCGAGTGACATTAAAACAGCTAATCCAGCTCTGCTTTAAAGCTTTATTTCCACCCTCATTTGCTCATCTGGCAGTAGAGTTTAGAAATAAAGCACGGTCCTTCTCCAAACATGATTAGTCTCATCTCATTTTAAAGCAGAGAGTCTGTCAAGGTAATTATGGGGAGATCTATCTGGAGGGACTACTTACCGCCCTAATGGGTAAAGGTGCTGCCTGATCAAAAGGCCTTTTGCCTTATGAAGATGATTAGTGGTCTACAGCTCTGAATGAGAATGATGACCAGGCTGGATTTCTGTCAACGTTCAGTATAATGATGTGGATGTAAGTGAGATAGAAAGTTATGAGAGATGCTTTAATATCCACAATCACTATTCAGCACTGACTGAAATGTCTTTATGCTTTGGATGTTTCTCTGGCTTCACTTTATGACCTAATGAATTTAATAAATAAATAATCTGCAGGGTTCATTTCAAGCTAAGCCCTATCTACTGGACATGTTGTCATGGGTGTCCCTTGATGTCTGTGGAGGGGTCCTCATTCTTTGGGGGCATCTCTGTTTGACACACAAAATTGAATTTTTGTGGAAAAATTGTAATGGACAACCTGGATCACATGTGCCCCATAAGCCAATTATACAATGGGCCTGATTTGGTGACTCTTTATATGACAGTCAGTCACCAATTGCAGATAAAATAGAAATGAATGTTTAGTGTGTCTAAATAAATCCCACATTTGTGTAAAAACACAATGTTGCCATGAAAATACACTTGATTGTCAATTATTGTTTTGTAATTTGTTAAAAAGTAGTTTGAGTCTACAGCAAAGCAGACAGCAAAACTAAAATGACAGTGAAATACACATTTTGGCCTTGATAAAAAGTAGCTGTGCTTCTTCAGTTTTGAAAAGCACAAGGCGCCACTGCATTTGAAATTGTTTGGATTTCAGTATTCTTCTGGGATCTGTGTGTGTTTATGTGAGTAAGAGCATCGCTCTGGGGCCTTTGCTACAGGAAATGCACTGTAAACAATGTTGTGTAACCTTGTCCTTTCTACAGCTGATAACTTTTTTCACTAACATTGAGTCTGTTTCTGTGTTAGTGCGAGTTTGTATCAGTAGTGCTTGAGATGCCTAGAAGCAAATTAGTCAAAACAAGGATTCAGTTGTGGATGGTAGAGCTGTCACGATCATGCTATTTTCACAGCAGATTAATTATACAAATAATTGTGCTCAATATTTAACAGTCTGTTTTGTGCCTATCATTTAACCTACACATACTGTATACCTCATTACAGATATTGACATTAAATTTGAAATTATACAATAAAATGTGTAATCTACTATAAGAGTTGGTGCAAAAATATTATGGGGATGCAATTTAATGAATAAAAATATTTTAGATATTGTATAGAATGTCTTTTGCATCCACATCAGTTGATTGTACATTCATTTTGTTTTTTGGAATCTACTGAAACTGAATATTATACTGTATAATATAGTATGTAATACTGGTTATTATTATTGTTATGAAAACCATATTACACTTCCATGTGAGTATTATGTGAACCACCACAGATGGTGCATGAACAAATTTTTTTGGATCATACACATAACACACTACTACGCCATACAGACACGTCAAAACTTATTTGCTTAAAAATGTGTTATTTAGATGGAAATTAGCCTGGAATTTAGAGTGCACAATAATCGTCTGTAGGCTATTTGTTACGGAGGAGGTTGCCGCTCCGCCTCTCACTGGTTGCCAGAGGGAACCCTCGCCAGAATACTAATTCACTGTTTGGACTATAATTCCCATCAGCCCCGTACCCAGGACTGATTAGCTTCCTGTTTACCACTTGTGTGCAATTAACTGTTCTATAAAGCCCAGGATTACTCCTCAGTCAGTGCGATGTCTTGTATTGCCATGTGTTACATTTCAGAGTGTTTTCCCAGACTGCTTTCCCGTTGCCATTTGGATTGTTTATCGTTTTTGACCCTTTGCTGCCTGCCTACTGTTTTTGATACGGACTTTGTTACTGATTGTTTGCTGCCTGCCCTTGCCTGTCTTTACGTTTTGATTCTGTCTCATCTACATTGCTCTGTTTGCCGGTATTTGACCATCGCCTGTGTTTTGATTGTTATACCCATTAAAGAGCTGCACATGGATCCCTCTTCGTCAGCGTCTCCGTTACGTCAGCGTCTCTGTATTATCCCAGCAGGCTTAGCATATAGTTATTTAAACATTAAAAGGTTTTAATCAAGGCCCTAAAAAACAAGTCACACTGTTTCAGAAAATAAGCACTGCAGCCATTCCATATAACAATGACAAGAGGTGAATATGGCTTTGATTCGCTCCCCAGAGCTGCTGTGTGATAAAACCTGGAGTCAGTGTGGAGAGAAATTCTCTTTATTGACCACCACAACATTTAATGTCTTGAGTGCTGTTAATTAGCAAGCGTGGTATCATTTCTATTCCACCAGTGGCACCAAGCAGAAATTTCAGTTATCACACAGGTGGCCATTGGTTAGACACACTGCCATTGGTTAGACACAGAGATAGCCAGGATAGACACTATTATTTATAAACTCTAGAAGAAAAATGTTATTTCATGTAGCATATACTGTAACATAATAAGAGTGCATATGAGATGTAAGAGTATATATGAGAGATATGAATAAAACATCACTGTTCGTTAATTTACTATGAGAACTGCAGCACTCTAGATCAATCTAGATTTGACAATTGTCTAAAGATTTATATAAAAGTATATATGTGTTTGGGTTAATGGCTGTTTGGGTTTGGTTTATGCAATTTATTTCACATATTGTTGTGCTTTTTAACCATGGAGTTAGTTTATGTGTAAAAATATCAAAAGCCAGCACAACAAAAGTTGGCTTTGTCATTCTGCATATTTTTCTCTCAGTTCTGAAAGAATATTGTCTAAGGAAAACGAACTAAACAAACTTGCCACAAGAGGGCGTTAAAGAAATCTAAACTGGAGTCACCAGGAGAGTCAGCAGACCGCAGAGGTGGACCTCCCACTCCTGGCCCAGAAAGTGGCACGCCAGCCGAATGGAAACCCGGCACGCCAACCGGGAGGAGCCCTGGAGCGACCCCTGGAAAGAGCCTTGGAGAGAGCCCTGGAGCGAGCCCTGGGGCGAGCCCTGGAGAGAGTTCTGGAGCGAGCCCTGGAGCGAGTAGAAGTAGCGCCTGGGATGTAGCTGAGGCGGGCGCCTTCAACGGAACATGAACTGGATAGACTTGACATGCGGATGTTGCCGCCGGAACACAAACTGGAGAACAGATCAGGCACTGAAGGCCAAATGGACACTGGGAAGATAGATCAGGTTCTGGCAGGATGAATGCTGCCGCCGTAGGGCCGGGCTCTGGCGAGGTGGACGCCTCAGGACCGGGCTCTGGCGTGATGGGCTCCTCAGAACCTAATTGGGGCACGGACAACGAGGCTTGCAGGTTGGCAAAGTACGCCTCCGCTGCTTCCCCGCTGCCACCTGCACAGACTCACACACAGACACAGACGAAACAGGCACAAAAACAGACTGAACAGACGAAAGAACAGGCACATCAGACACATGAGTGGAGGACAGTGCTGTTGCTGGGATTACAGCCGGTTCAAACAGGTCGCCCGCGTGCCCAACGGAGTCTGGCAGAAACCCATTCCTCCCCAGGCCAGGATCCCCAAGAGTCTCCTGCTCGAATGGTCCTCCCGAGGTCTGGCTGCACCGAGCAAGAGCCCAGGTCGACGCAGCCCCCAGCTGTAGGACCCTCCGCACCGGCTCCCGGCAGGCCTCTTGGGAGACGGGTGGAGCCCTCACACGGGCACCCCTAGACAGGGACGACCGCCAGAGAGCATCCACCATCTCCCGAAATGGAAGATAAGTCAGCTCCTCCCTCTCCTGAAGAGGAGGAGGGTAATTGAGACCCGCCAGGAAGTAGCAGTTGAAGAGGTGCGACGAGATCAGAGAATCGATCTTGTCGACCTCCTCAGCATGCTCCAAGAGCGGAAGGCCTACTTGGGGAGGAACAGGCAGCTCAAACTCAAGCGACCTGGGGACAGTCTAATCTCACCACTCCAAGGATAACTCCATAATTTGAAACAGATAACAAGACAACAATAAATGACAATAACATAAAACTTAAACAAACAAACAAAAAAAAACACTGTGCTGGATTCTATGTTTGGCTGGTCGGTACTGTCAGGGTTTTGGACGGGAGGAACCCAAACAGGAATAAAACAAAACTAATTTATTAACAAATACTAACAAAAGCAACAAGGAAAACTTACTTAACAAACTTGCCACAAGAGGGCGTTAAAGAAATCTAAACTGAAATAATAAACACAACAGTAATCAAACAAACTATAACAAACAAGGCAGGAACTTAAGAACTATCACGATTCAAATAAGGGGAAAAAAAGGACATAAAGAATATTATAAATAATTAATTAAACACTCAAAGAAACTAAACGGAAATCATACAAACTAAAAACTAGACACAAACTGAATTTCACAACTGACTGGACAGGGCAAACACTGCGACGACAAACGAAGATAGACGCGGGAAACAAACACAAAACATCGACACGACTCAAAGTGAGTAAAAACTGGGACGGATAACAAATAGTGAGACTAACGACGAATTTACAGGAATTGAAAACCAATAGCAAATAGCGAGACTAAATAACAAGCTTCGAACAACGAGAAAGAAAACAACGAGCTAGGTGATCAGACGGACCAGCACAAGACAACAAACACGAGGGGATTATATACACAAGGGAAACAATTACAAACAGGTGCGCGACATTAACGAAATGAGTACCAAGGGAACGAGGAAGCGGGGAAATGACGTAAAACAGGAGCACATGGCCAATGAATATGTAATAGCCATGTGCTTCCACACATAACGCACACCCAGAGCGCGAGTCCAGACTCCGCCCTAAAACGAAACTAAACAGAGACAGATAGGACGGAGTCTGATCCTTGCGCTCTGACACATAACAAGACAAAGTCAGAATCCTGGCGAAACGCGATTTCAATGACAAGACAGAGCCAGGATCCTGACACTTGGGGTATCTCATTGGCTGGTTTCATTTGTTCCACTACAGCCTAACTCTTCTGTGTAATTTTGAACGCTATTCCATAAGTTGGCAAAAGTCAAAGTTTAAAATGACGTTTGAGTAAGTGTGTTGAAGAGTTTTGTCAGTGTGATAACATCACATCAGGCTTCCTGAAATGTCTAATTAAGGCAGCGCTGGAAATACTAGCAGGTTTTAGGTACTGACTTACCCGTGAGCACAGTCTGTCAGGCACAGTAGAGAAAGTATCAATTATAGAAATAAAACTGAAGAAGCTAGACACAGAAGTGCATGCCAAATAATGTTCTCTATACTGTCCATTTAGCCTGTGTACTAGGTACAGCTATTTAGTGTATGAATTCAACACATCTCAAATGGAACACTAATGAGAAATGACATTTCAAATGGAAAATTAGTTGCTGCTTTTTTTAGCATGTTACATTGGGAGAGCTCTATGGGATAAGTGCATGAAGAGTATATGTTTAACATTCCACACTTTGTTTTCCTGGTTAAAGGGAAATTAACCAGGAAAATTAACTATATCATCTTGGTAGTTGTAGTACGCTATGTTTTCGTAGTACACTACATTTTGTACAAAATTGTGTAGAATAGTGCAGGAATAGTCGACATAAGACACACCTCTTGACATAAAAAAACAGTGACTGCCCTAGAATATTTAAAGGTACAATATGTAATTTTCGCTTCTTAGAGGTCACATATACAAAACAATAACAAAAGCACACCTCAAAAATGCTGTGACAGAGGGTGTGTCATCTTCATTGCTGATGGATTTTTTGATATTGGATCTGATAAAGAAATAAAGATTTATATTTATACATTTAATCACATGATTGTATTTAAATTTAATAAATTAACCACAAGTAATGTTTAATGCAAACAACATTTTTTCGCGTTTAAAGCGATTATACTAAAAGTACATTGGAATGACCCACAGCATTTGTACAAAGGCTGACTTACAATTTATGTCTAACTTAACACATAATAACCGATATTGACCGTTGTTTAATTTCTCCTCTTGTCCAAAACTGCTCTTGGATCATTTTTTTCATCCATACATTGGAGTTAATCATGGTCCATGATGACTGTGCAAAACAAGAGTGATGTGCTAGATGCTACAACTGCTACTTACGCATTTTACCATGATTCATTCCATCATTGTGTTGATATTGTTTCTACAACAGTACCAAGTGGAAAACTGGGATAATGTGGATATTATGTCATTGACAGGCGACAAGTTCACCACTTAAAATTGTGAATTTCTTTAGATTTACAAATACTTGTGATTATCTAAGTATACAATTGAACAAAATATAATGTTGTGCAAGTGGTTTGGATACTTCAATACAAAAAGTTTAAAGAGTGTGCCTTTAAAATAGTATTGAATAAGAACATAAATGAACTATGAAATAAAATGAAATAAAACCATAAAATAACCATGAAATAAAAAATCTACTATTCTTATTGGTTTATGAAATATTGCAGTGTTTGTTAAAAATGATTTATCTTTTTTAAATTCATGGGCCCTTATAATATCTGTTAAAACCACATAGTCTACAATATTAAAATATATTCAGGGATGTTAAGATGACTTGATTACATCATTCTCAACACTTCATATAATTTACTGATGAGCTAATGTGCTCATTTGATTTTTGTTTTTAGTTAAAATTAAATAAATTACATTTGTTGTGCCATCTTGGACTGATTTTTTTTTCATCTTTTCAGTGAACGATGCAGGGCAGCCTTAGAATTCAGTCAAAAAAGGTATCTTAGCAGGCAGCATCATCATGATGCCAAACTGTTTACCAGCCTTTGTGTTGAGAGCTCACTAAGTTTTTAAAGGATGGTGTGTTGTAATTGGAAAAACAGTTACTCTTTTTCAGCTGTTTTGCGCTTACACAGCATTTGTACTTTTTTGGTATGCAGTATTGCTGCATTTCTAATATTGATGACTGTGTGAGTTACTCTGTTTGAATTTTTCATCATCTCGAAGTCACAAACATATTTGCTAAATGAATAAATGTAAATGTGTTTAAACATTCCGTACACCTGCTCCTTGTCAAAATGAGGTTTATTGTCATTTTTCACATTGCATTGAGTGACAGAAAAAACGAGTTTCAATGAAAAAAGCACAAACAATTAATATTATTTGTAAAAATATATTGTTTGTAATTAATTAATCAGCTAATATACTTCTCTTTACACACCTATCGAGCAAACTAAAGGCAACTATGAGGCAAAACCTAGGTGTTAGTAAAAATCGAATTATATATGCTATGTTAAAATGATTAAGTATATGTAAGGGGCTCACTAGGCATGTATATGTCTGTAGATCCTCAGTGAGCAAGCAAAAGGTAAATGTGGCAAGGAACCAAAAAACTTCCAAAATATAATGTGTTATGGAAGAAACCTTGGGAGAAAAAAGGCTTTACTGAGGCCAGTTTTTATTTATACAGACTAAACATAGTGTCAAATGCTAGTTATGTAAGTTCATTACAGTCATATTACAGATTGGTTAAATATTTTGAATAACATAACATTGAGAGATACTATTTAAACTGTAAAATGATTTATTCAGTATTTATAAGATCCATCTTATATTGTCTAGTGTGGTGCTTGTGTGCTGTTGTTGTTGGGATGCTATAATCGAGATGTAGTCGATAATGTCAACGTTTTTGGCCTTTGTCCAGCTGGGAGTTAGTAGACATTTGTCATATTTGAAGTTCATCATAGAGCCCTAAATAATAATTCATACAGTGATCGTCAGAGGCTCCTTTCACTGGTTAGCACAAGCTACGAGCTGTCGTCATTGTATGGTCACATGTGGTGATGAAGTGGAACATCTGGCGTACATAACTATTTACATAACAACACAGATTTATACATTGATACATATTCTGGCAGTAAGTGCTAACATGTCTGGGTCTGGCTGCCCTTTCAATAATAATACTGCTGCAGCTCCCTATGAGAAAACAACAGTCTGTACTGCTTCAGTAACACAGACTCTGCTGGTAAAAATGTCCTACAGACTGGCGTGACCCAACACCTGCTATTTAAAAGATGTAATCCTCTGAAGATGCTGCTGTTAGTAATTTGTGACCACTTTCTTCATGCTTTCTCTTTTCTTAGAGCTGTGAGGGAGAATAATATTACTTAATTTTACTTAATTTTGTGTGTACCCAACATTCGGCAAATGTTTATAACTTGTATGAAGTAATTTGTATTCTTAATTATTGATTATTTACTTGTTTGCTGGAAGTTGTGGCTAAAATTCATACAAAGCATCATAGGATGTTGGATAGGGAGCACCTTGTATGTATTAACTGTAAATACCCTGTTAAAACTCAGCACTGTTTTCTTTCCTGTGGATGTATTTCCTGTTGAAACAGAAAATTTGGGCAGGATATATTAAAGGCCTTGTTTCTTTGTTTTCAACATTTTTTCAAATTTGTTTTAAAGCCAACAGGCTTTAGTTTACAATACATCACAGTCATAAACCATGATTTGCTGCTTGGCGGAGGATGGGGAGTGACATTTTTATTCTAGACAGTATTTTATTGCACAAAAAATTTTATTCCCCCTTAAGTGAAGATCGACTCATCGATATTATGGTCCCTTTTTCCAGAAGAGCAAGACTGTAAAGTTTAATTGTGTATAACTGCTAAAAATTCATTTTGTCAATGTTTAGGAGCAGACTAGCATAACGAAGGCCATAAAGCCCAGATATGGATTCAAATGTACAAAATTCCAGTTTTGATTTCACTTAAAATTGGTCCACAATAGTAGTTTCTTCGCCAATTATCCCTAGGAGACAGATCTGTTCAGTCATTTGGAAGCAACACATTTCCATCAAGTCTTGATGAAACCACCTGGCCATGTAAACTCTAACCTTGACATTGTCAAATCTATATTACCCCATGCCATTTCTGTCATAGTTTCAATCACAGGCTTTAAGGCATTGTCATTTAGGTTGAAATGCAGGAAGTGGGAGCGGTGGATTGGTTCCCAGAGATATGCTGTCTGCACCATTGCCAGGCGTGATTTCATCCCGCAGACACATGGGCATTCCCGTGGAGAGGCTGATGAGCGATTGTCATCATTACCTGGAGCAAGACTCTTTCTTTCTCGATTCATTTCGAGTGGAATCAAAGGACAGGAACTCCTATGGTTAGATGAGAGAACAATCCCCTGCCTCTTGTTAAGCTGCAGGTAGAAAAGGATCTCTTTGATGGCCCTCTGTCAAGGCAAATCAGTATGGTCTTCCAGTCAAGATCATCTGATTGGGTACCAGAGGAATACAAGTTATCACTGAGACATTTCCTAATGTATTACCTGTCAGTCTTTAAAAGAACATTATAATTTGGTGGTTTTAGTCCATGACTTTAATATGAACTCCAAGCAGATGCTCGTGAGAAAACAGTAATAACCCCCCCCAACGTGTGCGGAAGTCAGTTATTGACAAATAAATGATGTAATAAGCAGGACTTCTGGTGTACACATGTGGGAGAAACACACAGTGGACCTCCCTAAAGTGCTGTGGAATTTGACCACAACATGAGCACTTAAAATTATTATAATCACTTTTCCTGCCTCACAAATGGTTTGACACATGGGGTAATTTCAGAAATGCATTCACAAGTGTTTAGATATGCAACACAATTTTTTATTACATAAGCATTTAAAAGCTTTTATGTTAATTTTATGAAAAAACTTCAGATGAAAGATAAAAAACATTGTTATTTAGAAAAAAGAAATACAGCTTCTATGAAGTGTGCTGATTAATTCAATTTTATGATTGAATGATTTATTTTTAAATGCTTGCTTATCGGCAATCCATCTTAAGACGTTCCATGATGTAAGAATGACGTTCAGCAGATGACTTAGAGATGTTACAATTTAAAATGTATGTAAAGTAGCTCTTTCCTGTTAAAACAGGATGTTAGGTAATCAACTGGTTAGTTACCTTTTTAGATTTAACTGATTGTAATTTCACATTTTAATTAGTTTTTATTAGCAAACAATCTCTCATTCTCAGTTTGTCATTGCAAAGTCTTATTTTACAGAGTTGTGTGCAAGACTGTATTAGCACTATAAAATGTGCAATTTGCCTTATTATTGAACATAAATTCCAGTTGATGGAATGTCAACTAATAATAGCTCTAAAATGCCTCTGTATAATGCCTCCCACACACGTCAAAAAAAAGGCACATGCATACACGCAGCCCCCCACTATTTGCAACAGGCTATTAAACATAAATACCATCTGTCTCTTTTTCTATATGGCTTGTTGTTGTAGCATAACCAGAGGAAACTGCCTTTCCTAACAGGCAGCAAGCTGTGGATGCACTCATCCCCTCGTTCCCTGGCAGGCTGTGTGGAGGTGTGACATCAGATGGAACCTGTGATAAAAGCAGACAAGAGGCCTGTAAAATATGTTCACTGCTGAGTATTACAGCATAGCCTACAATTATGCTCTCTGCAAAGATTACATGCCCAGATGTAACTAAACATGCTTGTTATTGTCATAACGGGTACGTTCCTGAGTTTGAATTGCTGACATGCATGTTCTGTGCCTATGCAATTTAAATTGTGTTGTTTAAAGGTATACTTTTTAATTTTAACTTTTATATATTATAACTTTATAATTTTGTCTATATGTACTCCCTCTCAAGTTGTTTCAAACATGGATGCTGTTATTTATTTATTTATTTTTACAAATTTATAATGGTGTTTGTAGTGCCCATATTTGAAAAATCATTAAAATACACATTAAAATGATAAAAGAAATGTAAGTCCCACTCACAGTAGTTGTAGCCTTCTGATGACAAACGATTGTTTTGTTTGAGAAACAGGCTACAAATCAATTTCTTATTGACGGAAAATCTTTTCCTTAGCTGCAGCGATCAAATCAAATATTGTGCATTAGACGCTTTTGTGTCTGGTTTAATGCTAGTGACGTTTGCGCATGACATTAACCAATGCACCATAGTCTGTGAATTTATTTGAGCTATGAGAGGGGTAAATACAGCTTTAAAAGACTGTGGTGTGTAATTCTTCAAAAAATTTCCTTTTGTTTTCTACGGAACAAAAAGTAACAGCATGTGGGTTTGGAAAAGCCAAGCAAATAAGTCAAGTAAGGTCTGAGAGGCAGCAGATAGGTTGTCCGTGACCTTTTTCCTAATGTCCTCCAAACATGCTCCTTTCCTGCTCTCCAGTTTTTACCTTTAAGCTCTGATTGTCTTGTAAAGGGATGTTTTTATGCTCTAGCCTGAAGCTGGGAAGGCAGTGACATGCACTCTCTCAGTGCATGTGTGTTATAGTGTGTATATTACAGAGAGTGGTTCTAGCTGGGTTATGTTCACTTGCAGCCTGTGTGAGTTGGGTGTATAATGTATTTTGACATCTCACACTGATCTGTCATCTGTCTTGAATCCAATATTCCATTTTCCAGCACTGATTTGTTATTGAAACTCAGTGTGAACACACATGATTACTCTTGCAGGCATATTTTCCATCATGCACTGGTGAGAACAGCTAGCGATACTCTTCATTACACCAGCTGGTTCAGCTCTGTTTCAAAACCTATTGAGCTGCCTACCTAGGCAGCAATTTCAGGCATCATAGGCGTTCTCCCAACACAAAGGCTGCCCCCAGCAGTGAACGTGATTTAGCCAAGCAGGAGGTGTTCCTGAATCAAAATACCTGTTTGTTGCTGAAACCACATACCTGTCAAGGAAACAGATGTATTCAACCCTTAGCCAATAACCACCCAAAAATTAGAGGAAAATGACAGGTTCACAAGAATGTTGTTGATTCCCGGCCCTATACTTAACCCAGTCCTACGTTTAAACCCTAAAATTATTTTTGATCAACAAAAACAAATTTCACTGGGCAAAAGCTTTGCAAACCTTATATAAAATAGTCAGTTATTGTCAGAATCTTTGACAGCATCCCATTGATCGTTAATGGATAAAGCAATCTCAAAGTTCATTTCATCATTAGCTTACATTTCAAAAACATCAAATTCTATTTGCAGTCAGCTATGAGTGTGAGAGGAGTCTGGTGTTTAGTTCATGTGATTAGTGCAGTAATTTGAGATGTGAAAATATGAAGTTGATATGAAGAGCATTTCAAATCACTTATGAGGTTCCATGACAGGATGATCATGAAAAGAGTGAGGCATCTCACTTCTGTTTGGAACAGAGTCAAGAAATTCCTGTTTACAATTCAGGAAAATAAATTCCTTAAAGCCATGGTGGGGTTTGTTGGGATGCCGAGTAGTTTTATGCTGAATAGGCAGGATAAAAAAAAAACAGAGCAGCACAAAGTGACAGGGAATCTCTGTGGAGATAGATAGCCTATCTGTGACCTGTTCCCTGAAAAGAGAAAGACAGACAGTTTGGACAGATCAGATAGAGAAGATGGAGAAGTGGCTGATTGGTGAAGGAGCTGCCTTGAAAAGATGCACTATGTTCTGACGGAGATTCACACAATTATCTCTCGACGGCAGGAGATTGTTCACGAATGCTATGGTGATAGAAACATTAATATACCAAGCCCAGAGATGCGAAACAAAATTGTAATCACAATTTATAAACTAGTAAGTAAAAATGTCATAATGGATTTTAATGCATCGTACTAAGCACACAATTTATACTCAGCATCTGAGAGCTGATTGGACAGAAACAATCAACCCTCCCCCTCACCACAGGACCCCATCACATTTTTTCTAAAGTTCTCATCTGGGAGAGGCCAGGCCTGTTGGACGTTAATGCTCTTGCTGAAGGTTAGAGGAAAGCGATGTAGTTCAGGATAAGCACACATGCCGTCTGTTGGTACGAGAGGTGAGGACCACTGCATTATTGATGAGGCTCATTCAGCTTGACTGAGCAAACTGACAACTCAAACAGATTATTGACCAGCATCTTGGAGTCTCTGAGCAGATGCAAGCCATGAGATGATATACACTCTCACTAAAAACTTCAGTGCATAAACCTGTTGTGAGCTCTTAGTGCTGTGGGAGACGCATAAGGGAACCTGTAGCTGGGAACCTTTTCTCTGTTATTTTCAAGTTACTTTCAGTTTAAATGTCAGGTCTAGATTTAGGTTCCGTCTCTGACTAGTAGAAAAGACCAATACAGACTAAAGGCAGATAGTAGAGACAGGTGATTTAAGGTGTTTTGAAGGGTCCTTTGGGTGTTTCTGTGCAGTTGCTTAGGTGTCCTGGGCCATTTTCAGTGTTTTCAGTGTGGTTGGTAGGTGGTTGCTTATTTGCCCAAGCTCAAAAGTTTCTATAAAATTCTGTTCCCTAGATATAGCTCCTGTGGGTTGCTTCTTCATTGCAAGTCTGGGGAATTTATTACCTGTTTTATTGCCCAACAGGCAGACCAATTGCTTGGAAAATAATACCACACCTCTCCTCAACCCAACAAGCATCGTTGACCCCATGCTCTGACCACTGAGCTACAGGAAAGCAAATATTTTTAAATACTCTGTTATTAAGAATAGACACTATCACATTTAAATGACATTTATTGAGTACTCAGTGGTATTCAGTATTCACAGGGGCATTGTCACTTATTGACAAAGCAAAGTGATTAGCCAGTTAAAACCAAAATAATTTACATATGGAAATCTTAAAAGTACCGTAGGAGAAACAGTATGTTTTTACAAGTGTCAGAGGGTGTGGAAAATGGTTGTGAAAAAAACTGACAAACCTTGAGTTTAAGTACTAATTATTACAGAATTATTCTACAGAAATGTAGAACATGGCCCCTGTAAATTTATTAAGTTATATAGCTGTGTTGTCAGAACCTGTTTTTTTTTTGTGGTGTGGTAAAAATGTTTTACATCATGTTTTGTTTTTCCTGCACTATTTCCTTAAGTTACAGTATAAATCATGGCTGATTTATCCATATTGATTCGTAACTGCTCTATCTATTGAAAATGAACCCTGGAAGTGGAATGTTCCAGTGTTTACTATCAGAGCGATTGCAGTGGCCTCTATATCCTCCCTGGTGCTCTCTGAATGATCTGCACTGATGCAGTCTGAATTTATGTCTAGTACGTGCCATTCAAAGAGGCTACAGAAATGCTATTTCTGTCTACCGTTGCTGTGTTTTGGTCAAAAGCAGGCACAGAGTAAATGCACAATATGGTTTGATGCAACCTCATGATGCATATAAGGGTGAAATAGAAGGAAATTGTTCTGACAAAACTATGCTTCCTAATGTAAAAGTCATTAGGTGCAAATTAAGAAATATTGCCCCAAATAAACCCTTGTGTTCTCTTTTCTTTCCTCTCATCTTTTTAGCACTATTTTTCAGTGTTCAACTGTAATGCGCCAAATTGGGCTGATGCTACACTTAAAAGCAAAACAGGCATAGTGCTGTAGTGCTGTGTATTGCATGACAGTGAACTTTTGATCTTTCTAAAATTATAAGCCTTGGTTAAAGCCAAGATCATTTCGAGACCTGTGTCAGTCACCCGTATTAGCTCTGGTCTGACTAAAGGTTACAATGCTTCCTTGTGGCCTCTCTTGATGGATGTCAAAGAGAAATTTACTCGGCAGTCAAAGTGCAAAGTTACTATTCCTCCCTGACAAATCTTGTGCTTTTAAGCCCAAAAGAGTCATTTTCCATCTCACAGCATTCATCCAAATAGATGATTAAGGGAAAATAATGAGAAAAAATCTTTTTTTTGTCCATTTTTGAAGACTTGTGGGTATTTAGAGAAGCAGTCGGGTCTATCACCTCTTTAAAAGATGATGAAATGGCTTCCCTCTGATGCCTCATTACCGTTTTTGATTGAGTTGCTTAGTGTTTCCTCCTCAAGTTCTTTCCACCCACTCCTGATGACTGAGATGTTCGTTTAGTGCTGCAAATGAGATCTCATTAATTCTCACCAGGGAACGAAGATTATGCACTTGCCTTGTTGTATAGGCTCACGTACAAGAGAATACACCTTTGACTAAAGTACTGCAGTTCTGTTCTTTTTATTTCAAAGCTCTTATTTAGCTTGCATGTGCTTGCAAGACCTCTAACAAATATAACATTTGTTTTTGTTTTTAAACCATGGCTCTGTAAAGCCAAGCAAGACATTGGCTCAGAGAACCTCTGTGGGCTGGGGGCAAGCCACAGCATTTCTCTCAGTGTTAGAGGAGATACAGGCAATCATGTCATCTTATCTCAGCTATTTGTGACACCTGCGGCAGATCTCATGATAAAATCTCAAAGTATTGTCCTGTTCTCTCTCTCTTTCAGACCTCTCATCAGCTGTGCAGAAGTTTGCCCAGTCTTTACAGGAGTTCCAGTTTGAGTGTATCGGTGATGCAGAAACTGATGATGAATTAAACATTGGTGAGTGTGAAAACGGCTTTGTGTGCTGATCTTGAGTCAGTCATTATTGTAGATATGCATAGAAAACATTAAATCAACCTGGATCATTTTAATATTGCAATTGCTAGACTAAAATGAAATATTAAAGAGAGCTAATTTAGTTTATTTAGAATTTGTGTTCAAAACTCTATATAAGAATTTACAGAAATAAGTATAAAATAATATGTAATTTAGTCAAAATTCTGAGACAAAACAGATACTTCAATAAAATATAGCAACTCCATTAAGCCGGCTAAGCTATGAAAGATCAACCTCTAAGCAATTAAATTTCCCCTCTAAACCCATTATGAGATGGTCTGCTTAACCAATCTAAGATCAGTTAAATGGATAGTTCTCCTAATGCTCTGAGGAAAAGTTGCCATCCCTCCTCTGCCCAGATCTTTTGAACAGTGCATTTTCCCCATCCCAGATGAATGGGGTTGTCATTTTAATCAGGACCTATCCATTGAAATTTCGTTGATTTCATTGGAAGAGTCACCACTCTGGAGAGCTACTGCGAGACTTTAGGCCATTGATCACAAACTTCTTAAAGTTTTCAATGTGCAAGCTGTCACAGAAGGCCTTAGATTTAATCATTTTGATGAGTAAACAGATTCCAGTATGAAAATTAGCATCGGGCATGCTGATATCCTGTCCCATTCCGGATTTATCCCAGCAAGCTCAGTAAGATTGGCTGCCCGGCATGCATAATGTATTGTATTGATTTGCTTACATTCCAGACAAAGAGGTCTCAGCTCAGCCCTTTAAGAGATCAGAGTAACTAATTGTGATTTGTGTCAGAGATTAAGGAAAATGCAGACCGCTCGCCCTCAACAGGAGCAGAGCAGATGTGTAGAGAATATAAAGTATATGGCCTGATGGTTGATCACTCTTCCTGTTCTGTCTTTCTCTCTTTTGCTCTCTCTCTCATTTGTCATTACTTTGTTTATTATCTTCCTGTCTTACTTTGTGCATTGTGGGCTGGCTTGACACTCGGAACATCTGTATATAACAGTTGGCTTCCTGCTTTCTTATCCCGTGAAGCAGCCTGCCATTTAGCCCTTTACCTTTTTTTATTTTCCAAGAAATCTCATGGTCTTGATGGGAAAAAGCCAATTAAACGTGCTGAGGTGGTACAAAGCAAGCTCATAATGCAACATCAAGGCCAATTTTGCTATCCATGTCTGGTTGCCAAATAGGAATGTGATGAATTGTGCAGTTTTTCCTGTGGTCTATGGTTAAAAGGTACGTTCGTGGTTCAGCCACAATGAGTTTTTCTTTGAAGGGCATCAATACATAGGCGTCTTTAGACTGTTTAGCTAATAGACAGCTTTTACCATTGTGCAGGGTTTTGTAAATCAGAAAATGTTGATGGGTAGGAAATAATAGGGCCATGATTATTGATTTATATGTGGAATGTTGCAAAATTGTTTTCATATGTATTTTGCGGCTATTTGAATGTTGATAAAACCTGCCACTGTATGCTTCTGCCATCTGTTTGACAGAGGGACAGAAACTTAGACCCAGTGATAGGCCAGTGTGTCCATCAGGCCAGTTATTCAGCTGTTGGTTGCCCACTTTGACATTTTCAGCTTTTCAACTGATGATTGTGCCAGAAGTGTTGCCATAGTGTCAGGTCCACCCAGTCCTTTCAATAGAAAATTTATACCATTTGATTTTGAATATTTTGTGTAAATAATATGTGAAGTAAATATTGTGAAAAAAACATGTTACTATCAGCCATAGTGTGTTTTCTGGTTTGCTTTTAAAAAATGAACCAATGTATGACATAACTATCAGAAGTATGTCCCTATCCTGGCTAGATAGATAATGATTTTAACTTTGCCATTGGTTATAGTAAAACCCATACCAACTGACCACTGGCAAAAGAAGTTCTATCTATCACACTTGAAAAGTTTTCAAAGTGTCTGCCATTGTTGTTGTGCTCTCATAGTATCCCAGTCCTAAAAGAGTAAGATTACTCTTACTGAAGAAAAATGTAATTGTCTTTAGGAATCAATCTGGTCATTGATGAAAGTAAGCTCTCAGAGTGACTTGACTGGACCCTTTGTGTGCTGTGGGACCAGAATCTTGATGCAGCTGAGCTTCAATCCACTTTGAAGCTCCAAGCAGCCTGCGACGCATCAGCAGTCTGTCTGGCGATATAGACGGGGTCAGCTGACCTCCTATCGATTTCATTCCATGACTTCCTGCTGTGACATTCACAATCCACACCAGTTATCCTGAAATCAATCCCACAGAAAGATTGATGTAGCTATAGAAATATTAATTGTCCCAAAAGTACAAGACTGTCTCCAGCCGTGATAAGCTGATCGCTGTTTCTTTTTCTGTCCTTTTCTCTCTTTTTCTCAGTTTTTCTTTTTGTAGTTTTCTTCCTGAGGTTTTAAAAATTGAACTTCTTTCATTCTATCTGCTCTAATTGTTGATTATGATTTTGACCAGGTGTGCGATAAAAATCCCTTAAATTTTAATTTAAAGGGGAATCTGAGCCTATCTAGGGGAAAATAATAATATAACAGAGAAATTAAGTAACGCCCTAGCAAACACCCAGAACACCTTAGCAACGGCTTTACAGTGACCTTGCAACCTCTCACAACATATACTAGCACACCGATAAAGGGTTTGCACAAGCAAAATGAGAAAATGGACAAACATGGGCAAAGGTTTGTTCAGTAACTGTAAAAATCTAGTTTCTTTTCACACCTTGAAGCTGGTGGCTTGCAGTTGTATGCTTCAGTTTGCAAACAATCTCAGGGCTGTCTAAAGAGTTTAAATTCAGAATTATCTTTGAGTTTCATAATTGCACCTTTTAAAGCAACATCTTGCTGAAGCTCTGTATTGTTCTGGTCTTGATTTATGGATAATACATCAGGGCTTTGTAAATGGGGGGAGTGTTCTGCACTTACCTCCCTCATCAGCCCTTCTCACATGTATGTATGTCAGTTTTCTTCCTATCTCAAGCCAATAGCTTATTTCTGAGATTGACTCATCAGAGCTGTCATTTTCCCTATTAACCTGTGAATGATACTTATGCTCTAACCCCTCTTATCTGCTATATCCAGCCTTAAGTACCTCATCTTGTTCAATAGTGGGGTCTATCCTCAGCTTCTGCCCTCATCTTCTACATCAAATGTCTATCATGTTCTCTCTTTTTCTCTCTCATTTCCTGTCCTGTCTTGTCTCTCATTTCCTCATACATTTTTTCACTTTCCCCTTAAGTATGTATTTTTACTAGTGTGTTGATATTCTCTCCTACCCTTAATATGGAAATTCTAATTAAGAAATTAGAATAAAGAGGTTTATTCACACAAAATTGAAAACATTGTGCAGCTGTGTGGTAGAAGATGCAATGTGATTACTTGCAAAATAATGCAATATGCAGTATCTGATACATTACATTAAAATACATTTTAAAACTGAAAATTACATAACCAACATAAATTTTTTTCTGAAAAAAAGAAAGCATCACTACAACTTCTGATAGAAGTTGCTATCTGCATCAGCCTAAAACTGACTATACATAACTTTCTCAAGTATTAAAATCATTCAGTTGTTTAAGCCATTGCAATATGTCAATTGTGATATCCACATATGTGATAATTTCGGTATATTGTGCAGCCCTACTCTGTAGTGCTATCAAAATCAGTGTTCTGTTTTTTTAAGCCTCTTTACCAGCCTAAAATATAACATTGTTTCAACCAATGGTGTGAGTTTAGAGCGGGACTACCTGTTTGTACAACCGATTGCAGATGGAACAGTCATCATTAGTGGTGCTTATGAAGCAAAGCATAACTATTATTCTCTCTACAAAACTTTGACATGTATCTCGTCCCGCGCAGTTTGTTTTGGCCCCCTTGAATGAGGTGTCAAATCAACCGGCTTATTGAGGAGAGGTGTGCTCTGACTTTTTTAAGCGATCGGGTGTAAGATGTTTTTGGGGCGTAGGAAAAAGTGGGCAAAAAATTCCATACACTTAACAGTGGGCTGAATTTTGGGATGTTATATATCTGCATATACCCTAACAACCACCCCTTTGACTTAAAAAGGTGAGAGGCATCAGAACATCGTAGAGACAAGTGGGTGGCCTCTTTTGACTCAGACTGGCAAATAGTCTAACAACCCTAACAACCTCTTAACATCACAAATAAGCCATATTTTAGTATACAATATATTCTAGCATCATGCTAGCATCATGCTAGCATCATGCTAAGTTATGCTAGTATTATGCTAAATCATGCTATGCTAGCATTCTTCTAAGTCATGTTAGCATCATGCTAAGTCATGCTAGCATTAAGTTAAAACATGTTAGCATCATGGACAATCATGTTAGTGAGTTTTGCCATGGCAAGCACCACTGTTTGCAATCCTGTTTGCTGCCACAGGTGAAATAGAAATTACACATAATTGTTTTTTATTTTGAATGTACGCCTGTAAATGTTGCGTAAATGGTTTGATGTTTATATTTTGTATGTTTGCAAATGAATTAAATAGCATTCCTTATTGTGGTCAATTAGTAAAAGACAGTGCAGAAAACATGCCTACTTTAAATATTTTGAATCTACAGCACTTGCATCTAACAGCTGCAATGGCTTTTTGGTCAAACTTGGAGTTATTCTGATAATAAAAAACAAAAACATTTTCAAGCCATTTCAGAGCAAATACGTAAATATAATCAAAATGCTTGAAATATACCAGTGTACAGCGAAAACAATTAAATTGCCTAGTGCTAATAGTGAGTGTGCTCTGTGGTGGTCAGGAATTAATGGGTGTTTTTGGAGCGTTTGTGGAAATGGGAAGCTTTCGTTCAGCTGTGCATAGCTGCTAAAAGCCAGAGAGCATAAATGCACAATGAGATGCATGAATGCATGCTTAACTTACCCAAGTGTCCAAGCTCAAGCTGAAGAAAAGTCCACCCAGTGAGAGAGAGCAGCTGTCTGTCTCCTCCACGCCCTGTTTAAGTGAAGCAATGATGCCATCAGTGACACACAAAGTCTGTTCACAGGCTGCCATGCAAAAGAAAGATGCTACTGCCAGGCTGATGCTGCTGGGATGTTGACCAAGCAGCACTGTTTAGTTTTTTTGTATCTGCCTCAGTAACACACTAAACACAAAAGCTTATGTTTAGCATAGATTAAATATATATATACTGTATATATATATATTTCCCACAAAAATTCTGTTATCATTTACTCCCCCTTATCATAATAACATGCAAAATGTTTTGTGTCATTTAGCATCCAGCCATTGTCTGTCATTGTCTTATCCTGTGTAGGGCCCCCAACCCAGCATATCTTGGGCCATGGGGAAAGAAACACCTAGACAGGTGACCAGAAATGACATGATGTCTAGTATATATTTGTACCTTACAATGACTTATATTGCACTAATTGTGGCCCCAGTATTTTTCGTAACCTGTCATTAAGTGCTTTCCTCAAAGAGGATTGTGGGAAATTAAAGTAATTTACATTTAATATATTACCCAGTACATGGGATTAAACCTACCTTTAAAGCCATACCATAGATTGGGGTGATGGTATAATGAGTGGCTTTTTTAACAAAAGATTTTGCTGCAAGAAATCGTCTTGCCTTCAGATTCAGTGTTGAGGGGTCAGTTTCCCACCTGTAATTACAACATTATAGTGCAGGTAACTCATAAAATACAATAATTCTAACAGGACTATAAAGAGGCTGTCAAGGAATGGCTGTCATGGTTTATAAACGCTAGTATTCATGTTTAGTCTATGAAAGGTGTAATGAGCTCACATACTCACAAAAATGTAAAATGTTGTAATCTTAAGTGTTAAAATTTCATTTTACTATAAATGTTTCAAATTTGACTAGTCAGTTACAGCGTCTGAGACCTGCAGGACCCCAAAGATGTTTAAAGGCTCCGTTTGCTGTAGATAAATTATTAAACACTGCTTTTTCTTCATGCATTTTAGGTGGCCGAAAATGAAGGAAGGTTTTTCCTATCTGTGCCATATTGATTTAAATTCATAGAATCATTTCTATTGTTCATTCTGCATTCACCTTAAATGCTGAATCATTTATATAAGTAGCCATGGCAATAAGTCAATGCTAACAGCATTTGCTTAACTGCATTTCTATTGACCCGCATGAATCAAATTATTATATGTTTGAACTTTAACCAGTAAATGCAAATGGATTAATAACTATATTTTTCTCCCTCAGCTCACTCCTTTAAAGAGTTTTCCCAGCTGCTGAACACCATGGAGGAGGAGAGAAGACGGCTGGTAAGAAGTGACTTTATGTAAAATGTCAGAACCTTTATAAAGTATCAGTAACCTTAATAGATGCAGAACTGTAAAATGTGTCCTGAAAATGGTGAAACAGGTACTTCCGTTTTTTTATTCCTTGTGGTATAGAAATACTACAGCTTTTGAGACATGTACCACTGTAATACGACTATAATAATGTTTTATAAACATGGTAACATAGTAATGTACCACAGGGATGTCATTTTTTAAACACATGTAATGACGCTTTTTAGACAATACCATGTTTTTTGGACATGTACCATGGTAATGTCACCTAGCAGAATTTGTAAATACCATAGTATTATCATAGTATCATATACTATAATAGATCATAGTATCATAGTGTTACCACAGTATGAATTGTATGTGTTGCTGTTCCTTGTAATCAAAGTAACACCCCACAGCATCATCTTTATTAGCTAAACTGATAATGAGAAAGCAAATAAACAAAAAGTTGTTTTTTTTCTCTGATTGGTCAGTAAAGCAGCATGTACGGATAAGTGTGACTTGTCTCAGGCGTATTTCAATCACCAAATGTGGTTGATCATGGCTGTTTCACTAGGCCTTATAAAATCAGCCACTAACCATAATTATGCAGAATGCTAGTCTCTGTAGCACATTAAATCTAGATGCTGGTTGTGCATCTATTTCAGTCCTTAGACATTAGAGAGATCATATCCTTTATGTGGACACTTTACTGAGTATTGAGATTTTTTAAAAATCAACCGTATTTTCTTCTTGAGGCCTCTCAATGCCTTTTATTATTTCCTTCCAGTTAAACAAAAGGTTGTACCAGCAAACACTTCTATAGGATGTGCACTTGACATCTGAAATAATATGTAGGCAAATTCGAGCAAGCTAGCTTTGAAAGCATAAGATCCCACCCTCCCTTCAGAGTACTCTCCAAAGCCTCCTCCAACACATTAACGCATAAATAGTTTAACAGGCAAGTAGAACATCCTATCATTGCATTCAGATGCAAAATTTTTCTGGAAAAACCATGACTACCCTGCCTTTAACTGGCTTAACTAGCAAGATTTTTTGGTCAACCAGCTCCACCAGAAAAGTCATGCTGGTTGATATACCTCATCTGCTAGGCATTTCAGTAGCTTTTGACTAACATGCATAAACAGCTTGGACCAGCGTGGGAAGTCTGCACTCTGTAATGTAAATGTTATGTAATTGGGAATGCTTAGCAGCTCACTATGCAGTATTTTAATAGTGGGATTATCACACAGTTACCAACTGCTTTTTAAGGCCTTTAAATAGATTAAACAGTAAGAATGTCACATTAGGTGCAGGCAGGATGTAGCTACATTTAGTTACTGAAAAATGCAAAACCAAACCATCCTGTTTTTAAAATTAGATAAGATGTAGTGTAGCTCTGTCTCTCACTGTAGTTGTTTAAGGCACCATTGTAAGGACAGCAATGTAAAGCAGCACATGCAACCTATGCAAAGGCTCCTTTAGAAGGAAGATAGCAACATTATGCTGTAGGATATTTGTCCTGTTTCCAGTACTTCCACTACTTTCCAGTAGCTTTCCTGTAGCTCAGTGGTTAGAGCATGGCGTTAACAACGCCAAGGTCATGGGTTCAATCCCAGGTATTGCACATACTCAGAAACAATGTATAGTATACTGCAATGTAAGTCGCTTTGGATAAAAGCGTCTGCCAAATGCAAAAAATGTACTTATTAGCTGTACAATTCTTCCTGTATATACAAGTGTAAGATCGCATTACAGAATCTTATCCCAAAGCCAATGCATTGGCTAATAACATGCTATGTTTTTGATCAGGCATTTTTAAGGGCTACCTCTTGGGGTCCCAGGGGGATAAGATTCTGCAGGCAGATTCTGTTTGTATTTGATCCTGCATGGCTGCACTACGTTTGGTCTCATTACAACCTTTGTTGCCAAATTTAAAGTTAATGCAAATCAAGGAGGCTTGATTAAATGACTAATGGCTTGATTTTACGACCCGTATTGCTCCTCAATGTCACAAGCATCACTCTGAGATTCAGTCCAACACTGTGACCTCTGTGCTCTGATCTCCATATCTGATTTAAAGCAATGTCTGACAATGAATAATGGGGTGAACAGGGTAAAAACAATGACATTTTAAGTTTCAATTCATTACATTGCTCTAAAAGCATAACCTATAGATTTATTGCTGGAATAAATTAATTTATGCAGTCGGACACAGTCAAAAACATTTATTTAATAGAAAAGCAAACCACTTTTGAAGGAAACAGACGCAGTAGATTTGATTTTCCTCTGCTTAATCTAAAACACTAATCGGCTTTTAGACGTCTTCATGAATAGTTTGCTGTAAAAAGACGTTTTGCAAAGAGATCTAAAATTTCCGACTATGAGAAGCCTATAGGGAAGAAAAATCACAGATTCCTTCTGTTTCCTCTAAAGGGCAGTGAGATTAAACGAAGCGCTATTGGAAACTTCTATTTTCTTAACAAAATTTATTCAAATCACAGACCACTGATTTGTGAGGATACCAGTTCTATCCACAATAACTGTATAGATTTATACTCTTAAAGTGTGTTCACAATTGTCTAATTTGTGTTTATTTTTATTTCTCCTAAAGTATCTTATTTAAGATTTTATCAAAGGTAGTTCATCTGAAACTAAGTTGAGACCTAAATGAAACCTAGCTGAGAAGCATCTTGTGAACTGCCTGCCAAGATAGTCTAATAGACCATCTTTTGGGCATATTCTAAACCAGCATTGTGGTGCAGTACATTGTGGGAGTTATCCAAGATGGCAGAGTAAAAAAAATCCAAAAAATATAATATATATATATATATATATCCAGGCAGTAGAAAACACTGCTAGGTTTTGGAACAGAGCCAATGCCTTTGTTTGCATTTTGTTCTTCTCTGTTTCAACAATTGACAGTATCAAACATCAGCCCAACTGTAATCCAGGGCCAGCCATGGTTAATAAGAAACCACATGGAATGTGGCTGAAAATCACTGAAATCTTTCATGTTAGCTCATTCACTTTGGCTTCAATCTAGTGTTTCAACACCTCAGCGTGCATAATTTCACCTTTTTAATAGGAAACAATCACTGGTAGGCAAAAATCATTTTTGGTTTTCTTTTTTTAAAAGACGTGAACTGGAAGAAAAAAGATTTGAAGTGCTCTCACTGCTCCATCTAACATCACCTTGTGTCATACATTTTTGAAGAGAGAAATATGAGAGGCAGGAAGGAGATTTTCCAAATATTTTCCATAGTGGAGTTGCTGGTGCAATCCTGATCTACTGAGTCCAATCACTCACAAAACAGAGCAGCTCCACTGTCAGACTAAATTCAAGGCAAAGGCATCCATTTATACAGGCAAAGCATCAGTTCTTTGCAGTCAGGTGGGATGAAAGCCAGACCATTCTGATGCAATAATGCAGACCTATTGGCATGTGCCAAGAAGAGCGGAATTGCGATTATCTGTCTTGGCGTCTTGGCTTGACAACACTGTTCAGAATGCAAAAATCTACTTTGATATTTGATATAAACCAAAACTGGAACAATGTGTAAATTGATGGTTTGAGGGAATTAACAAAAAGCCAAAGCCTATGTTCTCCTGTGAGCTGTGTGCTTTTACAAAGAAGAACAGAAACAAAATCCTCAGCCCCTTCCAGCCACTCACGTTCCCCAGTCACATCTGGACTTAATCTGCAACCCAGAATAGAAAAGACAATGACTGATAAGAGGCTGTGTTTACTCGCCGCCAACCTTCCATATCCTCACTGATACACGTGTCTCAAATTAGTGCCACTTCCTCTTTGAGTGGTTTATTAACTAAAATATATATTTTGGTTCCAGTGCTAATTTAGGAGAGCTCAGAAGGAAGTTTAGAGAGGTCTGTATGACGAGGATTGATTATTGGCACTTCTCAGACATGAAGGTTTTATTACCTTCACGATGGCTTGCTTGGCTCGTAGCCACATAAGAAATTAGTATCAGTGCATGTGTGCCAGCCACCCAAGTGTGTTATTGCGTAGCACAGACTTATCAAATTCCACCGTTTTAAAGAGCAGTCTGGTTTAATTCCCCAGGTGCAAGACAGCAAGCTTCCTCAGCAGAAAGATAGATGGAGAACTCCAGTGTGTGTGGGAGAGAGAGAAACTGTTTAGTGTTCTGCAAGGATAAATTGTTCAAGGCCACTGAATTCTGATGGTATTCAGGGGCCCAATGCTGTGGCACTTTTTAGAGATGATCATATCCTTTAGGGAAATCCACTTGAAGTTTTTCCAGAACAGATCCGTCCCTTACAACCCATAATGTTCAGAAAGCCAGTGAAATTCAGTTCTCTTTTCAATAGCCTAACCAGGTGCGGTTATCTTTAGCCCGCACTCTGTTCGAGTCATTTCCTTGCTCGCTCGGCACTGTTCCTCTTAGCTTGTTTTGCTTTATAGAATTCTCAGAACATGATTTTACATCCCGTCTTACATTAAGACTATTAAGAAGACAAGCCCTCAGCTAAATTCATTGTTATTGTATGCCTCAAGTTACAGGAAATGCTTGCTGACAGGTTCCGTCCTAAACCACTCAAAACTCATTACATCCTCACAGTCGTATTAAGCTTCAAATTGATCTGATTTGCATTTGAAGGCTCTCCTTTCAGGGGCAAAATAGTATTTTGTAAAACAATTACAATGGGCAGATGACCAGTGACAAATTTGTACTTTTTCAAATAACATTAAGATAAAAAGGATCATTGAATTTGAACAAAACATGTAAATTAGAATGTTTTTTTATAATAATTTTTAACTTTAATTAAATAATTAACTTTATTTGGTTACAAAAAATAAAATAAAAAGTTATTTAGTCCTTACCCTCACCCGATTCACAGTAAGCTTATCATAATGACTTATAATTAAAGCTGTTGGTTTGATTTCATGGGAAATGTCAGTTTGACCACAACATATGTAATAAAACTATGTAAAGTAACCTACAATTTTATTTTAGTCACCATCTCTGTTGTTATTTTAAAAACACAATCTATAACCTCACTATAATCATGAAATTTCATTCAAATATTTGCAGGTCCCTTTTAAGTATAGTTAAGGCTTGGCAGAGCAGTTATTTATGAAATGATGGTCAAATAATGGAGAGCAGCATTATAACTGGGCATATATCCACATGCTGTATACTCTGAGTAAACAATGCCAGATTGTAAATCTGTTGCATTCTCCACAGGCTTGCTTTTAGAAGCAGCATTCAGGGAAATTATGGTACACAAATTGCTTTTAGCATTATTTTTTGGGCGTTTTTGGTTTGTTGATTTGCATCCCTTATTGAATCAAAAACTAAAAACTGAAATGGTGCATGCAAACCAGCAGGTGCAGTTAGCCCCATCACTCTGTGGTGCTATCAAAACATTGTTCCATTTGTATGAGCATCCCAGCCAGACCAACAAAGCAACATTGCCTTAACCAATTTAAGACATTATCTGTCTGCCTGACCAATGGCGCATGAGGTGAGTGTTAGCAAAACCAGCGAATTTAAAAACAGCGAATATGTTTTGTTTTTGCTGCTTCTAATAGCATGTAAATTTTATACTTTAGCTTTCTGGGTGACATTTGACCCAGAAAGATTTTATGAGATTCACCCACAACATTCCAACAGTTCGCGTGAGTTCGCATAGACGTTGGCTGGTTTAGGCTACAAGTGGTTAGTTGTCCAATATCCTGATGCTTTTGTTGATCTTTGCTGTGATTGTGTTATGCTGTGTGGGCACGCTATGTGCTCAGACTAGTCTTATGGATTGTCACATCGACCGTGACTAGAGGGAGGGAGGAGAGAGGTAGAAAAGCAGCAATTGTTTCCAAGGTTTGGTAATAGGGCTCTAGAGGGCCTTTACCGGTGAAATACACATGAACTTTACTGTCTCCAACCATGACTACAGGAATCAGACTGAAATAACTTCTCTTTACAGCTAGATCCAAAAATCTGTTGTACAGATTTTATTAAACAAACAGTATCTACACCAGCACCTCCAATAAACAAAGGATACCAAATGGCTCTTACAGTTAAATAATAAATGGTTACCATGTTGACAACCAGAGAACAATGTAATTGCCCCGAGGTTGTTCTAGTTTAGGAGATTTGATTGACTTCTCAGTTGTGTTTAAGTATCAATGTTACGGTGAGCGGTTGTGTTTGTGATAAAAACGAGGAGCAAGACACGAGAACTAAATAAACCAAAATATTTAATACAAGAACATAAAACTCAAACACTAACCGTTTAAATGAAGGGGGTGACGACAAGTGCAAACAGCAGCGTGAAACAAAAACAAACCAAAACTAGAAACACAAAGAGCCGGATTAATCCAAATTCAAAGTCCAAAATCCAAATCCAGAAAACGTACAATAGCAATATTCAACATAAACAATCCACACCGAACGAAAGACACCTTAAACATACAAACAAGAAACTTAACAAGAGAAACTTATCAAAAGGTGCACAGGTGATGACGATTACAAAACAGGAAGTGAAGACATTAAAAACCAGAACAGACAACGCATTTCAAAATAAGAGTCCGGACTCCCAACATAAAAAAGAAGTCTGCATTCCTAACATAACGCCCCTCTCCGGAAGACGTGTCCTCATGCTGTATAAGTGCCATTGATGACCAAGGCGGCATCAACGGTGGGAGGCGCCAGGGGGGAGACTTGCGGCGCCAGGGCGGAGACTTGCAGCGCCAGGGCGGAGACGGAAGCCACGGTGGAGCCGAGAGGCCACAAAGCTGAGGAGGAGTCCAGGCACCAGAGACCGGGAGAGCAACCAACGAATCCGCTCTCCTCAGCGAGGATATGGCTGGTAGCTGACAGTCCGGTAGCGAGCCCAGGACACTGCTGGTCAGCTGAGGGTGGACGAAGGACTGACAGACTTCAGCAATATGATTGGAGAGACCGGGAAAGACACAATCAACATTGTCTCAGATGTTTCTTGTATAATTGCTTAGAAGAAATACAAATAAATACAAATGAGACCATTGTTAAAACATCAAAGGTATGGAGCTATAAAATTAATCAAGAGTGTAGTTAAAATAATCTGGTTTAGATAAATTTAATGAGATTTTTTTTAGGTTATATTAAAACCTTTAATAATGATGATTTTTGATTAAGACTTGGCAAATCAGAGCTCATTTTCTGACTTTGTTGAGATTGTTGTAACTAGTGCAGATGTGACATTTCTTTGCAAGTCTTTTTCTGAGGAATATGTATGATGCAGGGAATTTAAGCAAATTTAATTTATCTTTTTAATTTAATTTAATTGCAATGCTATCCAGGAGAAAAAACTAAGATATTAAAGAGATCTGTGATCTTTCTAATGGGCATGCAATGAAACTTTGGTTCAGACCAAGCAGTTGAGCAAGAATGTGAAAATCAAACTACAAAGTGTAGTTACTACAATCCCAAAGGGTGATGGTGGACATAAACACTTCATTTCATTTGGTCCAGAGAGAAAGTGCCTGCCACAATTCTTTGTTTTCACACCCTGTCTATCAGATCTTACTCTTTTAGACAAAACCAAAAACCTTTTTCTTCTCCCCAAGAGAAATGCAAAGGCATCTTGCATTACCTTGACTGGGTCGGCCTTGTGGTGTTAAAAAGGAAACATTTTCTTTTATCTGCTCATCTAGTCTGTCCACAGACTACCGCTGCTGAGTATCCAGCATCTGAGAGATGTGAGCGCAGAAGTAGGTATTAGACCTCATCATCGCCTGAGGTGCTGAAATTGAGTCAGCTAGGTGAGATTTGTCTGGCTGAAAGCGCACTTAGCATAGTCGCAACATAATTGATATCTTTGAAAATGCTTTATTGAAAAATCAATGAGTCCATCATAGAAATTAGGTTTACCTTGAAGACGCAATGGCTTTTGGGTAGTGTCACTAAGCTGACATAGACTCCCCCGCCTCTTGAGTTTATCGGCATAGTATGTACCACAAGATTAGCTAATTTAGCAGACATTCATTTTTTTAGTTTAAAGTAAATTTTTTCTGTCAACTTTACTGACACCAATTATAGCTGTATATAGATCACAGTAGAGTGTTTTATTTGTAGTGTTTTATTTTGTAGTTTTATTTGTAGATAGAGATTATTTGTAGTACCAGAATGTGATTAAATACTTAATCAACAGCTTCATGTATTTTTCAGTACACATATTCAATACAACACAGTGGTATTTTTACAGTATTTTTCTTACAGAGCAGATATTATATATAACATATAATATTATATAACATAATATATTTCGGTGTCCCACACTGTTTGCGCTGCAGACATAATTACCTCAAAACACTTTTCTAAGCAATCTGGTTTAGGATTTCCAGAAGATACATTGCAATTACATTCACATTCATACATTTGGAAGTCTGTTTAAGGTATACTTACTAGTATTTGTACTGGAAATCACACACATAATCTTGGTGATTGTTACGGAGGAGGTCGCTCCTCCTCCTCCTCCCTGTCGCCAGAGGAAAACCCTCGCCAGAATATTAATTCTTATTGGAACTACATTTCCCATCGACCCTTTGTTCCTAGGACTGATGACTTCCTGCTTCCCATCTGCCCCTGATTTTGGATACAGACTTTGTTATTGATTGCTGCCTGCCCCGACCTTTGCCTGTCCTAACATTTTGGTTTTGCTTTGTCTACTTTGTCTGTTTGCCGGTTTTTGACCCTTGCCTGTATATTGTATGTGATTACTGTTAACGAGCTGCAAATGGATCCCACTGTGTCAGCGTCATCGTCACAGTCACAGTCACAGTGATGCTAAAACCATGTTTCACCAGTTGACATGACCTGACCCAGGCTGCATTTACATCTAAGTCCCTATGAATTTGGGGAAAGCCAGAAAAGTAAACAAATCTGAGTTTTAATCCACATATATATGCATAGCAACACCTTAGCAACCACCCACCACACCCTTGTGGCAATGGGTTTTGCACCAGTCATTGTACTGTCTTGTGCTGTCTGCACATGTTTGCACTTGTGCACTTTATGTATATATTATGTTTAAATTATGTAGTCCTTGTATGTCTGTGATGTTCAGTGTTTGTTTCAAACTAGCACCTTGGTCTGGAGAAACGTTGTTTTATTTCACTATGTATTTGTATATGGTTGAAATGACACTTGTAACCTTCTGGCAATGACTTTTTCGCAAAGAAGCACCACTTACATTTTTTTTATGGTCTAGTTACACAATACTATGGCATTCAGCCTCAAAGCATTGCCCATATATTTTTATTCACAAGCATAAAATGCTGTTTTCCTGTATATATTTTTTCGCATTCTGTCCTTTTACTATTATTAATGCTCAGGGTGTGAAGTCTCATGGGATGTTTACTTCTTGATAATTTCAAGGAGTGAAATGTAAATATAACATTTAAAACCGTTAACAAAAATAAAACTGGTAACATTTTAATGTCAATTTTTAAATTCGTTTTACATGTGTTTGTCAACTCACTATACTCAAGATAAAGCAGTTATTGTTATTGGTCTAAGCCTTTTTTATGTCCCTGCTATGTCTCCGGTTGACACTGTCTGCCCTACAGCTGAGACCTTCTTCAAAGAACTTGTTAAGACAGTCTATTCCCAATTACATTAGCTCGAAAACTGCAGCGAAAAAATGCGAAACTTTTACTGTTTAATATCAAGTAATTCAGATTCAGATTAGCCACAGAGTCTAAGCACTGCATCGCAGAATGTTTTGGTCTTCAGCCAGGGAAGTTAGATTGTATGAAATCAACCGTGAGGACATTCCTCTTCAATCGGCCAATAAAGTGCAGCCAAGTTGCTGGTTCTATTCATGCATTAAATTCAGTTCCATCATGTGGATGCCTTCGTGTCCTGTGCACACATACACACCGAGCTGTTTGTTCCAGTCTAATTCTGCATAACCCCAGTCGAGAGCAGTGACAGTTCAGAATACACAGAATTCATTCATTGATCATGAACTAATAATTTGGGCTTTAATTCATTTATGGTCTCTGCTAGCCATTGGAATGACACTAGTATCATAATTCTTCCCTTGTTTGGGATTATTAATCCAATAGTAATTCCTTTAAGTACACTTTCAAAGTTCTTGGTCTTTGAATTCCAATTAATTTGAATGTAGAATGTTTGTGTATGCAAGTGCTCAGAGCATTTGAATGTAGATGAGTTTTGTTCGCCTTTGCCAGGCAAAGTTGAGGCTGACTGTGTGTTTCTAGGTTATTTTGAAGACAATGAAAACAATTCTTTTGATTTATGAGTGGAGGAGAAAGGTCTTTCTATAATTAGAACTGGTATTATGTGCTGTGTTATGGCTTTAGCACACAACCTCATTGCACTAAATAACCAAAGTGTTAATCAAAGCTAGTGTCATGTTACACCGCCATAGAAGAGACAAAAATGGACATTATGACCTGATTTGTGTGCTATGGGATTTTGGGCTTTTTAAAATCAACATGAAATCATTTATATGTATGCTTTTTTCTCTCCAAAAGGTATTATCCAAAGTGACTTTACAAAGTGCATTTTTTAATAGCCAGGAACAAATCACATTTTGGTATTTTTGTGTATGATTAGTTAAGCATAATTTGTTGAAATATGATGGTTCCCTAGACTTTAAATCAACATGAGTTTAAAGTAGTTGGCCTGACAAGTTATAGTACATTTCATCTATACACTTAGGAGAAAGCAGGTAAAATAAGAAGGATGACATTTAAACTGTATATAATGCCAACTTCCCATGTAGTTCCAATCAGTCCAGATGGATAAAAGTCTTTTATAAAAGCCTTTTACTAGCTCCATCCCATTTTACTATCTACATCTAATTATGGGAGTCAAAGGTATTGCGATTTCCATGCGTTAATACCCATAGCAACCGCAGAAATATGGAGATGCATTTCAGATTTCAAATGCAGCCTGTCTAAGGACGTAAAACTCCACCCCTGGTTGTTGACGACCGTATTTCTCTCGGCTCTATCAACCTTTGTGTGTTTCACAGCCCTTATAAAACAAAAAGCCATTTCTTTATTTCTTTATTGTTTGATTTCACAAGCTACATATTATACCTCATTTTTCGGTAATACTTTATAATAACTACACCCTATGAATCATTAGTTAAGCATTGGTAAATAGTTAATTAATCATTTATAAAGCATTGTTCCTACATTAATAGACATTTGTAAGCAGTTTATAAATACAGCTATAAATGCTTTATT